>SJYC01103905.1:0-27851 GCA_006408675.1 Madoqua kirkii | reverse complement strand
GAATGGACTGGTTGGATCTCCTTGCAGTCCAAGGGACTCTCAAGAGTCTTCTCCAACACCACAGTTTAAAAGCATCAATTCTTCAGCGCTCAGCTTTCTTCACAGTCCAACTCTCACATCCATACATGACCACAGGAAAAACCATAGCCTTGACTAGAAGGACCTTTGTTGGCAAAGTAATATCTCTGCTTTTCAATATGCTATCTAGGTTGGTCACAACTTTCTTTCCAAGGAGTAAGCGCCTTTTAATTTCATGGCTGCAGTCACTATCTGCAGTGATTTTGGAGCCCCAAAAAATAAAGTCAGCCACTGTTTCCACTGTTTCTCCATCTATTTCCCATGAAGTGATGGGACCGGATGCCATGATCTTCATTTTCTGAATGTTGAGCTTTAAGCCAACTTTTTCACTCTCCTCCTTTCACTTTCATCAAGAGGCTTTTGAGTTCCTCTTCACTTTCTGCCATAAGGGTGGTGTCATCTGCATATCTGAGATTATTGATATTTCTCCCGGCAATCTTGATTCCAGCTTGTGCTTCTTCCAGCTCAGTGCTTCTCATGATATACTCTGCAGATAAGTTAAATAAGCAGGGTGACAATATACAGCCTTGATGTACTCCTTTTCTTATGTGGAACCAGTCTGTTGTTCCATGTACAGTTCTAACTGTTGTTTCCTGACCTGCATATAGGTTTCTCAAGAGGCAGATCAGGTGGTCTGGTATTCCCATCTCTTTCAGAATTTTCCACAATTTATTGTGATCCACACAGTCAAAGGCTTTGGCATAGTCTAGCTTCAGCGTCAGTCCTTCCAATGAATATTTAGGACTGATTTCCTTTAGGATTGACTGGTTTGATCAGTCTGTGGTCCAAGGAGTCTTCTCCAGCACCACAATTCAAAAGCATTAATTTTTCAGCACTCAGCCTTCTTTATGGTCCAACTCTCACATCTGTACATAACTACTGGAGAAACTATAGCTTTGACTATATGGATCTTTGTTAGAAAAGTGATATCTCTGCTTTATAATACACTGTCTAGTTTTGTCATAGCTATCCTTCCAAAGAACAAGTGTCTTTTAATTTCATGGCTGCCGTCACCATCTGCAGTGATGGAGCCCAAGAAAATAGAATCTGTCACTGCTTCCACATTTTCCCCTTCTATTTGCCATGAAGTGCTGGGACCAGATGCCACAGACACAAACACATAAAAGCTACCCAGTAGTCCAAGCCAGCCCATTTAAGTAAGGGTCACCTGAGTGAGCTAGAGTTGCCAAGACTATCAGGGCCATAGGAGCAGAGTCTTCAGGAAGAGAAGGTGGGCCTTGAATCAAGCAGAGGCCATGTCTGTAACTAACCCGTCACTGAGCCAGCCGGACTCTTCACAGGTCCTGGGAAAAGTCGGCAGGTTAGTAGGACCTTAGGTTTTCCTTTCTTGGCAACATTTTTATCCCTCATATGGTCCTTGGAAGGATCCAATTAAATAGTGGATATGGAAGTTATTTGAAAATTCTAAACTAGTATCATTGTTATTTTGGAAAAATACGGCCTGAAAAGCTGATCGGGCACAAATCAGGAAGGACATTGAAGTCTGGCTAAAAGCTGGTTAAACTTGAACTTCATAAGCCTGAAGAGGCGACGAACAGCCCTTGGTCTCTTCTCCATCTGCAGCTGCTCCTTCCCTCCCGTACTGGGTACCACGCACCGCAGCACTGACCTCTCTCATTCGCCTAGTGGGAAAAGAAAGCTAATCTCTAGCGTATTGATAAAGCCTGAACTCACCCTATTTCAGCTCTATCCTCTCCAGCTTTGCGTAGAAGCTAAAAATGAACAAATCAATTAACACGGTCTATTTTAGAATTTTGGCAAACTCTGGACATCGGAAGCAGCACTGCCTAGCAAGAAGAAAGGATGTAGGGATCGCCTGAGCTCTCATTCAGAATGTCCCGCTGGTTAGCTGCTTAACGTTGACCTAACTTACTTTCCTTGTCTGGACCCCAGTTTCTTCCTCTGTGAGATGGGGGAGGGTGCTTCCCATTCCTAAGTACTTGTCAAATCCTCTTCGTGATGTTTCTGTATCTGAGTGGAGAAGGGGAAGCGCCAGGGCAGGTGCTAGGGGCTCCAGGGAAAGCAGATAAACCACATGGAGGATAGAGTGCCAACCACACATCCAATCTAGAGCCAGGCGGACATGATCTATTCTACCAACAGACACTGAGGATGGGCCAAGGAGGTCTTTGGAAGAGCGACACAGAGCTTCTGCCATCAAGAGCTCACAAATCTGGGGACAAAATCAGACAAATAAACAGAACTATGCTCTGAAGCCTGGTGAGTGTCCAGATGCAGCAGTGCCGGGAACTATGGGGCCAGAGGAGGGACCACTGCATCTGACATGTTTTCCAATGTTTCTGTCTGGTGTGCCCTGAAACGTTTTCTCAGCCTGTTTCCTGAATGGCTTCACCAAGAAGACTTGGACACATTCCATCTTCTATTTTTTAGGACCATTACAATGACATTAAGCATATCAAATATGCCCAGTGATCAGGTTCAGATCCTCCCTGCCCTCCATGGTGAATCGTTAGTTACCTAAGGCCCTTTCCCTGCACCAGGATCCCAGGATTCCCCGTCTCGGTTTACACCAGCTGTTTCTGCATGGTATGTACTGAACTCACTTCCGGAACCCTTCCCTTCCTTTCCCCTCCTCCATACCTGCCACTTGGCTGTGTTACACCCTTCACCAGGTGTCCATATGTTGTTGGGCAAATTCCCCACGTCCTAGGCAGATACCAGGATACAGACTCAAGCACTGATGGAGAGACAAATTATTAACCACCTCCTTGGATTTAATCAGAAAATCTCATGCCCAAGGCCAGTTGAGAGTCTATGGAATGGTAATTACTGGTGTTCAGCCACCATATACAAGTTTTCTAAGGTTATTGTTCACTAGAAAAGTTCATATTTTATTTCCTTTTTTGCTAAAATGACCTCTCTAAAACCTTGAGGGTTTGGTAACCAAGAATCTTGTGATCACACACACAATTTCCATCCTTTCCCTTCCCCCGTTTCAGACAGCCATCCTCTCCCTTCTTCGTCTCTGCCCTTCTGGACTGAAGACCTCAGTATTTCCCTTCTGCCCAGGCCTCTGACCCCTTGATCACCTTATTGCCCATCCCTGGGCATTCTCCTGTTCCATTAGGGTTTTCTTTCTTTTTTTAAATTTTTTAACTTACAAAACTGTGATAACACATTTACAAGAACGTTGGAAAAATACTGAACAAAGTTATATACAGTTCCACTATATATTACAATTATTTTTAAGTAGATAAATTAAGATTTTTAGTTAAGAGTTTCAATATCAAACTCTCAAAAATTAATAAAATGAATATTCAGAGAAGTAGAAGGATTCAGAGAAGACCTGAAAAGTACTGTGAATCAATTCAACAAAATTAAGATTTGTACAATTTTCACACAACAGTAGGATACCAATTCAATTTTCCTGAAGGCTTTCTTAAAGTGCAGAGATGAGAACAGGCATAGCATCCCTCCTCAAGTAAAAGCAAGTCTTTGCTATTTGTTTTAAAAACTCTTCCTGGAGCCCCCAGCCTCATGCTGGCCTTTGTGGCCATATACAGCCACGTCAGCCCACAAGCCAAAAAATAGCATCGCTTCCTCTCCCCCTCTATTCTCAGGGACATACTCTTTCTCCAAGGCTCTCTGAAAATGACCCCTCACCAGACAATAGCAATTTCTTCTTGCTGCATGGCTGCTCTCTGCCACGGGTAAGAATCAGTAAAAAACAAAACCCATTTGCAGCCGGGAGAATTCTAATCCTAGGCTAAGTGTGTTCATACCCCACATATATGCAGGGCACGGATTCTGACAAACAGATGCCACAGGCACAGTTGTGGAAACAGAGCTGTTCAGAATCTGCCAGCTTCCTCCTGGCGCTGGGGGGAGAAGCTCTCCATCACTGCCAGTCCTCGGAGTACACCCCTCCAGCACCACCGCGGCATCAACCTCCTTTCAAACAGCGCAAGCTGAAATCCATGTGAAATGAATGAGTTGGACCGTGTTCATCAAAACAGCTTCAGCGGCGATGGGAGCCATTCCTTTCTTACGTTCGGATTCAGGACTTTTCTAGGTTTTGACAACTGAAAATTCTAACCCAGGAGTTACTCCTGTTCACTCAGAGACACACGTGTGTGTGTGTGCACACACTCGTGTGCATCTGTGTGTGTGTGTCCGCCTCCTCTTCCCCTCTCTGGTATCTCTTTCCATATTTCTATTTGCTTCTCCTTTTATGTATTTGAGTATCTCCTTTCCTTCCTCCATCACTCCTTTAAATTAAGATTTTTAGTTAAGAGTTTCAATATCAAACTCTCAAAAATTAATAAAATGAATATTCAGAGAAGTAGAAGGATTCAGAGAAGACCTGAAAAGTACTGTGAATCAATTCAACAAAATTAAGATTTGTACAATTTTCACACAACAGTAGGATACCAATTCAATTTTCCTGAAGGCTTTCTTAAAGTGCAGAGATGAGAACAGGCATAGCATCCCTCCTCAAGTAAAAGCAAGTCTTTGCTATTTGTTTTAAAAACTCTTCCTGGAGCCCCCAGCCTCATGCTGGCCTTTGTGGCCATATACAGCCACGTCAGCCCACAAGCCAAAAAATAGCATCGCTTCCTCTCCCCCTCTATTCTCAGGGACATACTCTTTCTCCAAGGCTCTCTGAAAATGACCCCTCACCAGACAATAGCAATTTCTTCTTGCTGCATGGCTGCTCTCTGCCACGGGTAAGAATCAGTAAAAAACAAAAACCCATTTGCAGCCGGGAGAATTCTAATCCTAGGCTAAGTGTGTTCATACCCCACATATATGCAGGGCACGGATTCTGACAAACAGATGCCACAGGCACAGTTGTGGAAACAGAGCTGTTCAGAATCTGCCAGCTTCCTCCTGGCGCTGGGGGGAGAAGCTCTCCATCACTGCCAGTCCTCGGAGTACACCCCTCCAGCACCACCGCGGCATCAACCTCCTTTCAAACAGCGCAAGCTGAAATCCATGTGAAATGAATGAGTTGGACCGTGTTCATCAAAACAGCTTCAGCGGCGATGGGAGCCATTCCTTTCTTACGTTCGGATTCAGGACTTTTCTAGGTTTTGACAACTGAAAATTCTAACCCAGGAGTTACTCCTGTTCACTCAGAGACACACGTGTGTGTGTGTGCACACACTCGTGTGCATCTGTGTGTGTGTGTCCGCCTCCTCTTCCCCTCTCTGGTATCTCTTTCCATATTTCTATTTGCTTCTCCTTTTATGTATTTGAGTATCTCCTTTCCTTCCTCCATCACTCCTCCTCACCTTCCTCCCCTCCTCCTTCTCCCCTTCTTCCTCCTTCTCTTCCTCTACTTCCTCTTCCTCCCCATTTTCTCTCTCCCTTCCTTCCTTTTCCCCTGCTTCTTCTTTATCCCCCTTTCCTTCTGCTCACTCCCTTCGTCCCCTCATTTTCTTTACTCACTTCTTTCTCTTCTCCTTGCTCTATCTGTATGTGCTCCTCTCCCCACAATTCTACTAATTTCCCCAATGCCTTAAAGGCCACAAACAAGAGTTCAGCACACTCTCCATCACCCTTTTTGTGATGGAGGTGTCATCTACTCAGGCCCTCTCACTATGTTCCAGGATCTAAAGATTTTCTTTCATATATACTTGATAAGCACCACCACCACCAACAACAACAACCAAAGAAATAGAGTAAAAAAAAAAGCCATAAAGATCAGACTATAATGAGCTTAACACTTCTGTACTCCCTAAAACTTGTTGATTGATACCATGGATTCTGTCAGGCTGACCTTTCCCAGCTGCAGCATGCCAGGATCTTTATTATGCCGGTGCAGAGCTCTGAAGTGCTTTCTAAAATACGAAAGAGAAAATGAACAGCATTTGAGGGATTGTGGAAGGACATTATATTACACTTCAATTTTTGGAAATCGGTAATTTGTCTATGGTGTAATTTATATGCTGACTTATAACTGACCAGAACATTTGATGGACCTAAACTCCTCTTCCCTAATTGTGCCACATGGCAGACAGGCACCATGGAAACAGCTGTACAAATTCTTCATGTAACACATTGGAAGATAATATAGAAATGTGTGTAAATGTCTCAGCGTATCCTGGAGTAGGATCCAGATGTGTGTGTAAATGTTAGCAGACCTCAAATCTCATCTGTTCCTGTCCTTGGTGCTCTGATGGCAATCACAGCTGCTCTGACAAACCCTGATGGTGGGTCCATCCCTACTGACAAGCGTCTCTTGATGCCCTTGCTCTGGGAAGGTCACCCTCTCCTATTGGATTCATCTCCCAGGCTGCTCAGGCTCAGTGCTATCGGGTCTCAGCCTCTAAGCTGCAGATGTTTGTCATCTCTACTTCCCTGAGAGTAGCTGATGCCTAAGCTCTATCCTGCATGCATTTGGAATGAAAACATATTTTGTACTTGTCCCCACGGTCATGAATTATAGAATCATAAATTGGAAGGGAACCTCAGAGTTGTCTATTCCAATCTCTCATTTGACTAATGAGTAGGGTGACTGGTTTGTCTGGACAGTTTCAATTTATGTCTCCTGTCCCGACACAGTTATTAACAGCTCCCTCTTTTACTCTCAAATGTATCCTGATGTGGACAATAAATTATATGGTCTCCCCATGGCCGGGGCCAGAATCTACACCCAGATATCCAGAGTTTTTATTCTTTTTAATTAGTACTGTGCTGTCTCTTTTACCTTAGAGATATCCCTTTAGAGCAATGCTTCTTAACCAAGTCACCTGGATAGATGTTCCAAAACACAAATGCTTTGACTCTAATCAACTCTCAGGGTGGGGGTTGAACACACTTCTTATGATGAAATTCCCAAAGCAATCCAGATGAACATCTCTGATTCAGAGCCACTGCTTAGAGAAAAGAAGGGGTTAAGAAAGTTTGCTCCACCTCCAAAACCATGTGGCAAATGTACTATTTCAGCACTAATAAATCTGACCAACAATTCACCAGACTCTAAGGCTTCATCATGGATCCCTCCATTCTGGTTTTGTATATACTGTGTGACTTTGAAATTAGGCTAAACAAGAAACTAAAAAGCCCAAAGGTGCCGGCTCTCATGCAACTCTGGGAGACATACAGGAAGACTTCTTTGATCCATAGAGGTTTCCTTTCAGCTTAACTTCCTCCTTCATACTGACCATACCATGCAGTTAGAGGTCAAAGAGCTAGATAAGGATAGATTGTCTTCATGCTGTAACAGATGAAGATTACAGCCTAAGGGTGGCTTTGAGATGGGCTAAAAAGTGATGCCAACCACCAGCAACATGGAGTCAATAACCAAGGAGATTTAGTAAAAAGCAGGAGTGCTTCTCACATTTGGCCAGGAAGAAAAGAAATGGGTAGAAATGACTCCATGCCAGGAAGGAGAAGTGAACCACAGCTGGAAAGCTAACAGAAGGAAGGGTAGTGATTAATCAGTGTTTGAAAGCCATCTGCTTTCCTTGGCTGCGGAGTTCAGGCCAGCAGCACTGGCTACAGATGCTTGAAAGTGGGCTGGGTGCCGGACAAGGGATAGTATTTACCTGTTAATTCACTGAAGATTCATCTTCCACAAGACTGGAGCTGTGAAAGCGCATGCTTATTTAGGGCAACACAAGAGGGTCCCAGCCACCCACCCACACATACCAAAGGAGTCACCCCAACATGGTGATTGTTGGTGGCCTGGTCTTGCCTTTTCATTATAGTCCTAACCACCAAGACAACATCCACCGCAAAAAGGAACAACATGAAAAGATGTTCAGCATCACTAATTGTTAGAGAAATGAAAATCAAAACTAAATGAGCTAAGACCTCACGTGGCTCAGAATGGCCATCATTTAAAAATCTACAAATAACAAATGCTACAGAGGATGTGGAGAAAAGGGAACCCTCCTGTATCATTGGTGGGAGTGTAAACTGGTGCAATGACCATGGAAAACAATATGGAGTTCATCAGAAAGACTGAAAATAACGTTGGCATATGATCCAGCAATCCCACTTCTGGGCATATACCTGGACAAAACTATAATTTGAAAAGATAACATGCACTTGAATATTCATAGTGGCACTATTTACAATAGCCAAGACATAGAAACAACCTAAATGCCCATTGACAGATGAATGAATAAAGAAGATGTGGTATATTATGGAATACTACTCAGGCATAAAAAATGAAATCATGCCTTTTGCTGCTACATGGATAGACCTATGGATTATCATACTAAGTGAATTAAGTCAGAGAGAAAAAGACATATACCATATGATAGCACTTATATGTGGAATCTAAAATATTAACACAAATGAACTTATCTATGAAACAGAAACAGACTCATGGGTACAGAGAACAGACTTGTGGTTCCCAATGGGAAGGGAAGGTGGGAGAGGGATGGATTGGGAGTCTGGGACTAGCAGATGCAAACTATTATATATAGAAAGGGTAAACAACTACGTCCTATTGTACAGCACAGGGAACTATATTTAATATCCCATGATAAACCATAATGGGAAAGAATATGAAAAAGAATACATATATATATGTAAAATTGAATCACTTTGCTATACAGCAGAAATTAACACAACATTGCAAATCAACTATATGTCAATAAATAAATTAAAAAATAAAAGGAGCAAAGGAAACTTGTTGGGAAGACACTGCTTTTGGAGAACATGCTTAGTAAGATCACTGAACTGGGAAACCTGGGTTCAAGCCCCTTCGGCCACTCAAGAACCCTGTGGCCCTGACCAAGTCATTCAGTATCACAGTTCTTCTCTCTCCTCATCCATAAAATAGGGACACTTTGCATGGTGCCTTTTAAGCTGTTCAGTGTTGTGCAGTGATGGCTCCCCCGCCCCCAACTCTGGCAACTATACTTCCACATCCTCCCAGCATGTTGTACCAGAGAAAGATAGTGCAACTTGCTGGACGAGGAAGAAAAATGGTCCATTACGACAATGACCTAGAAAATCTTAATGTCAGAATTACCGGGAAAAATTATGGAGAACTGGGACACTGCCCTTTCCACTGTCAAATGAAGCAGACATAATGAGGGCTGAGAGAACTGAGAAAGGAAGGCATTAGAGCCCAGACTTAATTTGACAATTTAAATGACTCCTCTCCCCTTCCTTTGCCTTCCCCACTTTAACAAATAGCACTGGGTGACACAGGCTTTTAATTCACCTGCCTCAGACTTGGTCTGCTACCCTTCCGGGGTGGAAGGGGTAATTATCTTCCCTCACCCCTGCTTTTATGCATTACATAGAATGATTGGAGACTAAACTTCTCATCTCTGGAAGCCCTTCACATTAATGGGTGAGATGTCCTGAGATGCCCCACTGACTCATGCACGTGTATGCAGCCTGCCAGCATAGACGTCTTTGTGGGCAGGCAGGGTAGGAAGAGGGCTTCCCTGGTGGCTCAGTGTTAAAGAATCTGCCTGCCAATGCAGGAGATGTTGGCTCAATCCCTGGGTGAGGTAGATCTCTTGGAGAAGGAAATGATAACTCACTTCAGTATTCTTGCTGGGAAAATCCCAGGGACTGAGGAACCTGATGGGTTGTAGTCCACAGGATCGCAAAAGAATCATACGCAACTGAGCGACTAAATAACAAAGGGAAGAAGGTGCCGATAGACACGAGACTCAGAAATATCTGGGATTTTCTTCAAGAAACAGTCCAGTGCTGTCCTGAAAACAGGGGTGCTCGTGTTTCACTCTGGATTAAAGACTTTCTTGAATTTGTTCAGTATTGAGATACTTTCTCCATTCCCATAGCTAATGTTGGCGTAGCTACCTTACAGCACATGTCTAATGCTGCCTGCAGGCATACTTTGGGGCAGAATTTGGCAGAATCATTAGAGGTGTTTTAACCATCTCATTGCCAAAACAAGGAGAGGATCCTGCCAAGAACACCCACATATTAGCTTATTTGCATATGGGCACAAGGTGTTAGCCTTCCATTGCTTCCCAAATTTATCCTTGAAATCTTCCTAAAGGGCTTCCTAAGTATGAAAGATCTGCAATATGGTCCTTAGAGCTGGAAGGCCACCAGCAATTCTGCACCTGCTACTGTACACGGCCTGCATCTTTTTACAGAAGGAATGCCTTGCAATTTGTAGGGGGAAGGAAATCCCTTTCATTATGCCATGGAACCCAAAGAGCCACATGTGTAGGACTGCCAGCTGTTTTCAGGAAAGGTGAAAATCTACATATCCTCACCCCATCTGTGCAAAGATCCTCATTGTTTTAGGAATTCTCTAGAAAGCAAATCTAAGACCACAGTTCTGAATGGTATACTCATCTACACTCACCAAGGAGACAAAGAGGAAAATAAGGTAGAACAAATGCAGTTTCTCAGGAAATGAAAACAGCAACTACTACAGACCTACGAGGTCACTGAATTACATCAAGTGAGCATTCTTTCTGCAGCTTTCATGCTGTTTCATGAAAGTATGGCTTACAAATTCATTTATACACGACAGAATTACATTCTGTAATTCCAAACTACAGGAACATTTATAAGGCAGAGAGTGGTCTTGGCTCTAAAAAGGGAGAGAGCAATAATGGTGTTTTAGGTAAAAATGATGTTTTCATTAGTGATTCATCCATTTAAGCAATCAATATTTTAGGAGACCTCTAGGTTCTGGGATGCAGTGATGATTCAAGCCATGTAAAATGATACAGTCTCTGCTCTCTGGGTTGCAGAAGAGAAAGGTCAAGAGGGACATGCAAAGGCATGGAACGACAGAGTGACAGGTGAAGGCAGACAGAAAATCAGAGACAGAGTGGATAAACATCTTTTAGCACCAAGCGTAGACCTGGGAGAGAAATGTAAGCCACTAACTGCTGTGGGATACTGGCCAACTCATTCAATCTTTTTAGGCTTATGTTTTCTCATTTGTTAAAAGCTATGTTTTTTTAATGGATTGGAAGAATTATGTGATTATATTAATTCTTTGAAGTTCTAGACACATGAAAGCTTGATATGCACATAAGGGGAGTTTATTCACTTAACAAATATAAACAGCTGTTAAGACTCTGCCATATGTATTGCATACAATTGTAAGAAAAAATGTATACGATCTCTGGTCTTACGGGGCTCACAATATCATGAAAATCCTCAAACATGGGCTAGGATCACGGATGGGATTTTTGCAAGAAAACTTCAAATTCATAATAGAACGTAGTAATGCAATGTTCAGGTTCAAAGGAGACCTGGAGTCTGACTTGTATCCTAATTCCAGCTCCACCAATTAACAGCCTTAGACTTTGGGGCATTTACTTCTCAAAGCCTTCATTTTCTTATCTGTAAGCCTGAAGCATCACTGACACATGAATTTGAGCAAAATTTGGAAGATAATAGAGGAAGGATAGAGAAGCCTGGAATGTTGCAGTCCATCACGTTGCAAAGAGTAGGACACGACTTAGCGCTTGAACAAGAAACTTGGAGCTAACAATGCTGATTTAGTACTGTACAAAAAAAATCTTCACAACCATGATAATCATGATGGTGTGATCACTTATCTAGAGCCAGACATCCTGGACTGTGAAGTCAAGTGGGCCTTAGAAAGCATCACTACGAACAAAGCTAGTGGAGGTGATGGAATTCCAGTTGAGCTATTTCAAATCCTGAAAGATGATGCTGTGAAAGTGCTGCACTCAATATGCCAGCAAATTTGGAAAACTCAGCAGTGGCCACAGGACTGGAAAAGGTCCGTTTTCATTCCAATCCCAAATAAAGGCAATGCCAAAGAATGCTCAAACTACTGCACAATTGCACTCATCTCACATGCTAGTAAAGCAATGCTCAAAACTCTCCAAGCCAGGCTTCAGCAATACGTGAACCATGAACTTCCTGATGTTCAAGCTGGTTTTAGAAAAGGCACCAGAGATCAAATTGCCAACATCTGCTGGATCATGGAAAAAGCAAGAGAGTCCCAGAAAAACATCCATTTCTGCTTATTGACTATGCCAAAGCCTTTGACTGTGTGGATCACAATAAACTGTGGAAAATTCTGAAAGAGATGGGAATACCGAACCACCTGACCTGCCTCTTGAGAAATCTGTATGCAGGAAGCAACAGTTAGAACTGGACATGGAACAACAAACTGGTTCCAAATAGGTAAAGGAGTACGTCAAGGCTGTATATTGTCACCCTGCTTATTTAACTTATATGCAGAGTACATCATGAGAAACGCTGGGCTGGAAGAAGTACAAGCTGGAATCAAGATTGCCAGGAGAAATATCAATAATCTCAGATATGCAGATGACACCACCTCTCTGGCAGAAAGTGAAGAGGAACGAAAAAGCCTCTTAATGAAAATGAAAGGAGGAGAGTGAAAAAGTTGGCTTAAAGCTCAACATTCAGAAAACGAAGATCATGGCATTCAGTCCCATCACTTCATGGGAAATAGATGGGGAAACAGTGGAAACAGTGTCAGACTTTATTTTGGGGGGCTTATGCAGGTCAGGAAGCAACAGTTAGAACTGGACATGGAACAACAAACTGGTTCCAAATAGGTAAAGGAGTACGTCAAGGCTGTATATTGTCACCCTGCTTATTTAACTTATATGCAGAGTACATCATGAGAAACGCTGGGCTGGAAGAAGTACAAGCTGGAATCAAGATTGCCAGGAGAAATATCAATAATCTCAGATATGCAGATGACACCACCTCTCTGGCAGAAAGTGAAGAGGAACGAAAAAGCCTCTTAATGAAAATGAAAGGAGGAGAGTGAAAAAGTTGGCTTAAAGCTCAACATTCAGAAAACGAAGATCATGGCATTCAGTCCCATCACTTCATGGGAAATAGATGGGGAAACAGTGGAAACAGTGTCAGACTTTATTTTGGGGGGCTCCAAAATCACTGCAGATGGTGACTGCAGCCATGAAATTAAAAGGTGTTCACTCCTTGAAAGGAAAGTTATGACCAATCTAGATAGCATATTGAAAAGCAGAGACATTACTTTGCCAACAAAGGTCCGTCTAGTCAAGGCTATGGTCTTTCCTGTGGTCAGGTATGGATGTGAGCACTGAAGAAATGATGCTTTTGAACTGTAGTGTTGGAGAAGACTCTTGAGAGTCCCTTGGACTGCAAGGAGATCCAACCAGTCCATTCTGAAGGAGATCAGCCCTGGAATTTTTTTGGAAGGAATGATGCTAAAGCTGAAACTCCAGTATTTTGGCCACCTCACACGAAGAGTTGACTCATTGGAAGAGATTCTGATGCTGGGAGGGACTGGGGGCAGGAGGATGAGATGGCTGTATGGCATCACTGACTTGATGGACGTGAGTCTGAGTGAACTCCAGGAGTTGGTAATGGACAGGGAGGCCTGGCGTGCTGTGATTCATGGGGTCGCAAAGAGTCGGACACGACTGAGTGACTGAACTGAACTGAATGAGATAATGCATGGTGAGGGCTTCCCACAGTAACTTGAACATAGTAAGCATTCTATAAACTCCAGCTCTTATAATCATCTTTGAAAATCCTCCCAATTCTGAAATGTCTTGACTTGGTCTATTTTAATGTCAAAGGTCTAAGTAGACGAGACAGTAGTGCACAGCCATCTGAGCTTCTGAGGAAGGCATACTGGGTCCATATGTCTGGTGTTGAAGATTATTTTTCACTTCATTAAAACCCTGTACGGGAACTAGGAGATACATAAATGCTTAAAATTCACATTTCTACATGTTGGTAGCTTATTTCCTTCTTAGTTGATTAGAGCAAGAGTTCAGTTCAGTTCAGTCGCTCAGTTGTGTCTGACTCTCTGTGAACCCAAGGGCTGTAGCATGCCAGGCATCTCTGTTCATCGCCAATTCCTGGGGTTTACTCAAACTCATGTCCATTGAGTCAGAGATGCCATCCAACCATCTCATCCTCTGTTTCTGAGTGAACTCCAGGAGTTGGTGATGGACAGGGAGGCCTGACGTGCTGTGATTCATGGGGTCGCAAAGAGTCAGACACGACTGAGCGACTGAACTGAACTGAACTGAAAATCACTGCAGATGGTGATTGCAGCCATGAAATTAAAAGACACTTAATCCTTGGAAGAAAAGTTATGATCAGCCTAGACAGCATATTAAAAAGCAGAGCTATTACTTTACCAACAAAGGTCTGTCTAGTAAAGGCTATGATTTTTTCCAGTAGTCATGTATGGGTGTGAGAGTTGGAGTATAAAGAAAACTGAGCACTGAAAAATTGATGCTTTTGAACTGTGATGTTGGAGAAGACTCTTAAAAGTCCCTTGGACTGCAAGGAGATCCAACCAGTCCATCCTAAAGTAAATTAGTCCTGAATATTCACTGGAAGGATTGATGCTGAAGCTGAAGCTCCAATACTTTGGCCACCTGATGCAAAGAACTGACTCATTGGAAAAGACCCTGATGCTGGGAAAGATTGAAGGTGGGAGGAGAAGGGGATAATATGGTTGAACGGTATCACCTACTCAATGGACATGGGTTTGAGTAGACTCTGGGAGTTGGTGATGGACAGGGAGGCCTGGTGTGCTGCAGTCCATGAGATTGCAATGTCAGACACGGCTGAGAGACTGAACTGAACTGAATCAGCAGATGGCTTTTCCCTTTCTCGTGAGTGGTTCTGGGCCCACTCCACAGAGAAACAATATCCTCAAATCAGTGCTCTGAGCTGGGGGTCCTGGGCCATTGCTCTGTCTTCTCAGGCATTCATGTAACCTTACCTGTAACCTTCATGTAAGCCCATCAGAAAGCCCATTAAAAGCACTGATGGGCTTTGTCTCCCACACTTGCCCAATGGCGGATCTGTGCAAAGACAAGGATTTCATTTATCACCTGGCTTGTCCCCACAGGCCCAGTACAGGCCTGGGCTGGAGGTGTTGTAACCACAGCCCTTCTCCCAGCTGACTTATTTCTGGTCAGGCTCCCTGTTGGATTTAAGAGGACAAGCAGCTTATGCTGGTAAATAAAATGTGGCCTGGCTCTGGTATGCGACTGGCCTTGGGCATTTGGGAGGCTCTTTGCTCCATGTCTGTGAATGACCCTGAATTACTCCTGAACACGATTATGAGACAGTTTGGGCTGGAGGTATGAGATAGTCACACCCTGTGACTTGCTTTTGTTTCAACAAGTGAAAGGAACCTGACTTTTGTTTACTTATTCATTTTTCAATTTTTATTATTACTGAGTGTTAAGGAGACTTCTGTAATTAACTTAAAAATGGATGCTGGTATCTGTTGTTCAGCTGCTCAGTTGTGTCCGACTCTTTGCAACCCCATGGACGGCAGCACGGCAGGCCTCCCTGTCCTTCACCATCTCCTGGAGCTTGCTCAAACTGATGTTCATTGAGTCAGTGATGCCGTCCATCCATCTCATCCTCTATCATCCCCTTCTCCTCCTCCTTCAGTCTTTCCAAGCAGCAGGGTCTTTCCCAGTGAGTCAACTCTTCGCATCAGGTGGCTACAGTATTGGAGCTTAGACTGGTTAAATAATGAATTTGATGAAAGAAATGGAATCATGTGGAAATACATAAGTATAAAGAAAAGATATTGCAGTGTGCCTATGTTGGGTGCATATATATTTATAATTGTTGTATCTTCTTCTTGGATTGATCCTTTGATCATTATGTAGTGGCCTTCTTTGTCTCTTCACAGCCTTTGTTTTGAAGTCTATTTTATCTGATATGAGTACTGCTACTCCTGCTTCCTTTTGGTCTCTATTTGCATGGAATATCTTTTCTCAGCTCTTCACTTTCAGTCTGTACGTGTCCCTTGTTTTGAGGAGGGTCTCTTGTAGACAACATATATAGGGGTCTTGTTTTTGTATCCATTCAGCCAGTCTTTGTCTTTTAGTTGGGGTGTAAAGTAAAAAATAAATAAATTCACCTAATTATTTAAAAAAAGAAAAGATAGAGTGGGAAGACCGATTGAGCTCCCATTAAATCAGAATTTATTCTTGAAACTTTCAGTTATCTTGTGGCTTCTTAAACAAGCTAATATTTACTGAGAGCCTTGGGTATATCACTTACTTCCTATAAGACATCCCTTTGAGCCTTTCAACAGCCCTGTGAAGGAGGAGGTGTGCTTCCATTTTTAAAATAAACTTTTCACTTCAAAGCAGTTTTAGATTTATAGAAAAATTTCTAAGATAGTACAAAGACTTCCTATATATCCCTAAGACCCAGTTTGTCCGATGGTTAACATCTTACATTAGCGTAGTACGTTTGTCACAATAAATGAATCAATATTGATACAGTATTACTCAACCATTCTTTATTCAGATTTCTGTAGTTCTTTTTTTTTTTTTTTTCCCTTTTCTGTTCCAGGAAAGGATCTAGGACACCGCATTATGGTTGACTATCATATCTCCTTAGACTCTTCTTGTCTTTGATAGTTTCTCAGACTTTCCTTGTTTTGGACAACTTTAATAGGTTTGAGGAGTGCTGGTCATGTATTTGTAGAATATCCCTTATTTGGGAACATGAATGTTTTTGAAAGTCCAGTAGTGTAACAAGGCATGTTATAGGAAAAGTAGCTCAGAAGCTCCACCCCGGAAATTACTCCTTTTTCCTGTTGCTCCTGCTCATTCTCCCATCTTCATACACACTCTGCTTGGAAGATGCTGTCGGTACCCCACTGATGCCCCCAGCTTTGCCACTTTAGTACACACAGCCTGACTCCTAACTGGCAGCACCTGGGTTTCTTTGCCAGGGGGATTTCTCTTGCCCCGAGTTTGCTTTGTCACCCACAGAACAGGTAGAAGTTCTGGAGAGTTAATGCCCTTGGGAGCAGCCTTGCCAGTGACTGATGGGCTTTTGGGTACCAATACCCGGACTCTGTAGCCTTCTGGGTGGGGTAACCTCTGCTGTCTGAGTTTACACCTGCTGCCCATGTTCCCCTGGGGGTTCCTGGTCCTGAGAGGGAGAGATGACATTGTACCTTTATTTCTACCTTCTGATGGCCACCTGACGTCCGGCACTGCATCTCAGTTAACTGTGTGCAGGCTTTGATTTCTTCTGAGGCCAGAAACTTGTGCAGGGACTGTGTTTCCCAATAGCATCTGGTATGGTGCCGGTCATCTAAGTGCCACCTGAATGCTTGTTGAATGAAGGCTGGGCTGTACTACGAGGGCGAAGTGATTTCCTGGGCTGGTTTGTACCTGCTGGTTGATGATGCTAAACCAGTGTAGGCAAGTCCAAGCTTTTCTCTATAATTGTATTTTACTTAAGCTCCTTTGATCGCAAGCCGCAGGAACCCACTTTGAATAACTTAAGAGAAAGGAGTATATTGGAAGGCTGCTGTGATAGCTCACAGAACTGAAGGAAGAGCAGGAGCCCCATCAGCTCCATGATGCAATGTTGACAACAACTGGGGTAATAGTGGCTGGCATTTACCAAGCACTCCCTGCGTGCCAGGCTCTGGGCCAAAACTGCATCTTAGTTAATTTTCACAGCAACCCCATGAGGTTGGTCGTATTATCATCACTTCCTCTTTGCCAGTGAGCTAGGCAGGCTGATTACAGAGCCCCTATTCTTAACTCACAAAGATGCCTCAGCAGCAGGAGTTCCGGATCAGCTTCCTAGGCAGATCTTTTGAAACTCTGCTATGATGACTTCTAGTCTCTCTCTCCTAAGTTCAAGTGATCAGGGAAAACCATTAAATTGCTATAACTCTGACCAAATCTGAATAACAGTGGTAGAGTCCAGTGGCGGAAAACATGGCCCTTGGGGGCCCACCCTGCATAGCGGGACCTGAGAAGAAAGGACAGAATCTGGAGACTAGCTACACCCCTAAGCGTGTGTCTCCCGCCTCTGTGTTTAGATTTCTAATGCATAAAGGATGGTTTCTGAAGTATGGCCACAGGGCCAGGTGTGCCAGCATCATCTGGGAACTTGAGAGAAATTCATATTCATCTGCCCCATCCCAGACCTACTTTATCTGAGACTCGGGGGGCGGCGGGGGTGGTTCTGATCCAGAGGTCTTAGTGCTTAGGATATATTCGACTTTGCATTTTGTGTCCCTGGATATTGAAAATAGAGTCTCCCTTGAGGCATACTCAGAGCCTTTGCTTTAAGGATGTGCTGTTCGGCTGCATTTGTCTGGCAGGAGGTCAGCTCTGTTGTTTTGCTCTGCTCCTTCCCTTTCCCATCTGGCAGGAGGCTGACAATATTTGCTCAATAAGAACAAAACTTAAACCAGAGCCCAATGGTCTGCTTAAATTCTACTAAGAAAACTATGTAGCTCAGAAAGTTTTAAGTTACAAAGAACAGAAGCAAAGTACTTGAAGTCTGTCAAGCCCCGAATGAATTTTTTTCACTCATGTATCTGAAAGCTCCAGGAATTATTCTAATTTCAGGTACAGCTGGATCAAGACGCTCAAATGAGGTCACAGCTGACTCCCTCTCCTCTCTCCACCCCCAATCTCTTTTACTCTCTGATTCTGGTTTCCTTTTGTGTGGTTTTTGTTTTTCAGACAGATTCTCTCACATGAAGATTCCCCAGCAGCTCCAGGCTTAAATGTACCCCCAGGTTGCAATCTCAAAGAGAGAGAAGTCATTTTTCTGCTGTTATTCACATGAACTCCTCTCCAGAGATCTCCAGTTGGCCCTGTTTGGATTATATGACTTTTCCCAAGCCCATCACTGTCTCCAGGAGCTATGCCTGCTGTGAGGAGGATGCGGGGCCTTCTGTCTGATGGCTCTGCACTGGAGGTAAGTGAAAGCTGGTACCGTGTACCTATATGTTCAAACCCTTTTCTGGTGAGAGTGATGGGAAGCTGGAATATGTGTCATTTTACTAATTTCTTGGTGTACTAATTCCCACTTGGCTGATTGTAAGCTCTCAACATGTTGTCCCTGATACTGAATGAACATCAGGCTCTGTACGCTTGGCACCAAACTGAATCTCAGAGACAGTTTGGATGAAGTAGAAAAGAACAGCTGCATTGTTTTGCTACGCAAAGGGGTCCATAGCTGCCTAATGCCCTCAAAACGGTGTCCCAACCTGGAGGGGATCTGTGAGGAGTCTTATAGTCAAGGAGTGGGGTTACTGATAAGGATCAGGGTGCATGCAGGGCCTGCATTTCTCCAGTCTAGACACCATCTGCCATCAGGTGGTCTCATGGTGGGCTCCTGTGGTTTTGAGATTGTGGAATTGTGGCCTTCTCTCTGGAATGGAGTGCTTCACCAAGTAGTTAACATCTTCCATTTGGTGGGAGTTTTAGTTCTGCACAAGAGCTCGAAGATCTTGTGATGTGTATGCCTTGAGGGGGAACAAGGACTCTGCCTCGAGCCTGCGGTGCCGCTTCCTGACTTGTCCTCCCTTGTCTCCACATCCCCTTCCTTCGCTGATGAGCCGCTGTTTAAATCTGCCCTTTGGAACTCAGGAAAGGTCATGGAGGCTGAATGAAGCCTGTTTCCTACAAACAAGAAGTAGGGGACATAGAAAAACCTTTGTGTCCAGGAGCCCCACAGGGTCCTGCTTGGTTTCATCCCTCGGGTGGAGGCGGGAAGAAATGCACCCCCTTCTAGAGCATTTTCTCTGGGCTGAAACAATCCCAAGAGCACAGATGATTGTAAAGGAGAGTAAAATAATTAGAAAGTGATGAGGTTTTGGAAGTCATTGCCTTTTTTCTTTTGTAATTTAATTGTAAATTTATGTAACTTGGTTTTTAAAAAACACATTTATTTATATATTTTTGGCTGTGAAAGTAAAGTCGCTCAGTCCTGTTTGACTCTTTGCGACACCATGGACTGTAGCCTACCAGGTTCCTCTGTCGATGGGATTTTCCAGGCAAGAATACTGGAGTGGGTTGCCATTTCCTTCTCCAGGGCATCTTCCCTCCCCAGGGATTGAACCCGGCTCTCCTGAATTGTAGGCAGATGCTTTACCCTCTGAGCCACCAGGGCCATCTTTCTGGCGGTACTGGGTCTTGGTTGCGTCTCGGCTTTCTCCTCGATGCAGAGCGCGGGGCTGCTCTCCCGCTCAGCGCACAGGCTCCTCGTTGTGGTGGCTTCTCTGGTTGTGGACCGGGGGACCTGGGGCCTGCAGGCTCTGGTAGCTGCAGCTCGCAGGGGCTAGCGCGCAGCCTCAGTGGCTGTGGTTCACAGGCTTAGCTGCTCTGCAGCCTGTGGGATCTTCCCGGATCAGAAATCGAACCCGTGTCTCCTGCACTGGCAGGCAGATTCTTTACCACTGAGCCACCAGGGAAGCCCCTGTTAGACCCGGAGAAGGCCTAATCACCGGAACCGTCGTCCCACAGATCACCAAGACCAGGAATTCGATGCAAACCGCAAGAGGATTTTATTGAACTGGCACGCCGGGGTTCGAACTCCTCGGGAGGAGTGAACCCAGAACACTGGTCGCAAAGGATTTTTATACAGAAAAATCACAAGCAGGTAGGAATAGGGTTAGGACAATGTGATTGGGGGCCACAAGCAGGTACAGGTGGGGTGAGGCCGTTTGATTGGTAGGCAAGGCTTGACCTTTACAGGGATAGGTCTGCAAATTATTAAGCCACCCCGCGGTGGTTGGCCAATTCTCAGGAAAAAACAGCCTCCAGGAAGGATTAACAGAAAAATAACCATTCTCGGTGGGGGGCTTCTGCAAAGATCAGGAGACCATGAGTCATCAGATAAGGGGCAGGCTATTTTCCATGAGGTATGGCCTGCCTCTGGGGTTTTAACAGGACAAAGAAAACTTTTTAAAATTTAACTTTTTCCCTTCACCCCTAACTTGGCTTTTAAATAATAGCTATGTTTAGAATTTAGCTTACAAAATTCCTGAAAATGCTATAGTCCCCTCTCTCATCCAGGATAAGTAAGGTCCAGCACACCCCCTGTCAGAACCCAGCTTAGGGTTCTGTGTGCAGCTTAGGGGGCCTTAGGTGGCAGTAGGAAGCTGCTGCCTCAGTCCAGGCAAGACATGATGGAGGCCTCAACTTGAGCATGGCACTGGGGAGGGCAAGGAATTTGAGCCACAGCACTAACCCAGCGCTCGACTTTTAGCTGAAAGAGCAGAGGACAGTGATCTGTATGCTTGTGAAATGTAAATATCATTTGAGTATGAATGTACTCGGCATTCCAATAAATTTAGCACATTTCTTGGGAAAAGCTACTTAACAATAAGAGCTAAAGAAACTATTTTATACCTAAAGTCAGATCCACTCCAACCCCTACTATGCTGCATAAAAATTTCATTGTACGTTTGTGTACTGTAGGATTTGGAGGTGGGAAAAGAATGAAGCATTATTTTGCTGGGGATATTTTCAGTAGATAAAGCTGAGCGAGTTTGTGGCTTAAAAAAAAAAAAATCAGTGCACACATAGTAGGTAGTTTATCTTGGTAAATACAGGACCGCTGGGAGATGATTTATTGTCTATAAGATACCTGGTAAAGGTCAACATTTAGAAAGTAAATCCATTTCAGAGACTGTAATCAAAGAAAACCCCCAGAGCAGCTTGCTTAAAAAAGAATATTAATGTAACAAAGCTATGTTGCTTTCCTCTTGAATTGGTTGAAGCCAACAGATCATTTCTTCTATGGAGATTGGGTCACCTTTTCATCTGGAGAACAAAGTGGTCAGACAGGGACTTACCTAAGGTATGAACTCAAAAAGGGCACCCCATGTTTCCGCCAGAAGCAACACGGCTCCAGCTAAATAATGTTCTCATGGTCTCTATTAAAGAGAAATTGGAGGACGAACGAATAATCTTTTGTGCCTTTGAGAAACTGTTGAAAGTCTTTGTAATGTCAGTCAAAAGCACTACAATGTATATCACTATCCACCACCAACAAATACCCTTCTGATGCACTCTAGAACTATCTTTATAAAGTGGAACCTTCCTGGGAATATGGAACTGAGACAGTCATCTCCTAGGCAGGTTGATAAGAAGTCTAGGGCTCCCCAAGGAGAGAGGGGTCTGGAATTCGGAAGGAAGGACAAACTTATTTCTCTACATTCTTTAGGATTATGTAACAACAATGTATTCTGCCTGAGGACAGTCTCTGGATTAAACCTTCTGGATAATTCTGTTATCTTAAAATGTAAATTATGGGAGTAGGTCTGGTGAGGTCTTTACAACCTCCAGACCTTCTTTGGATTCGTTGGAGAGTATATAAACTCATTGCTAAAACTAACAAGCGGGTACTCGTTCTGCCCCCTTCTGATGCCTATGTCAGAAGCTTTCTCTATCTCCTTTATACTTTAATAAAACTTTATTACACAAAAGCTCTGAGCAATCAAGCCTCGTCTCTGGCCCCGGATTGAATTCTTGTCCTCCGGGGGCCAAGAATCCCGGCGTCGTGATTCAACAACAACCTTTCAGAACTATACCAGCAACGTCTGACAGGTCAATGACTGAATTTTTAAAAAGCGACTGGGCCATCTCTTGTAACAAGTTAATAAATTAGTGTCAATTTTCTATTTTTAGATTTGGCTCCCAGTAAATTCTGCTTCTAAAGCAACCTAGTCAGATATTAGTGCTAGTTTATGTTCATGATAACAACTTCATTGGTTGTCACTGGCTGGGTACCAGGTGATGTGTTAGAGCTTTAGAAGTGTGTTGTCTGTGATGTACATGACATATTTCATCTATGAGGTCACTGCATCTCAGAGAAGCTAGGTAACTCCCCAAATAAAGAGATGGTGGCTTTGAATCTCTGTGCTTCACCCTCGAATTTGTCATCTTAATTACTACCATATATTAATTGCCCTATAAAGTATAGAATAATGCTAATCAAGTTGACATATGGTGTATTTTGTAGTTTGCAAAGTACTTTACCAAACATTGTCTAATTCGAGCATAATTCCATGAATGTGGTGATATAGAATTATTCTTACTCTCTGCAGGACTCATTTTAATTACTGACCTCCTTTATCCACAGAGAGAAAGTGAAATGACTGAGTTCCAGAGTGGAGGGTGTGTGCACAGCCATCACTAGGGAGGAGAGTGGCTTTGGCGGGTGGCGGGTGAGGTGGGGGTAGCTGTCTCTTTGTGTTTCCTCCTCATCTCTGTCAAGATGCTCATCTTGCTTAGTATCACACCCAGATGGTAGTCTCCATCATTTGCTGGCCGATTGCTCAGTTTTTTTAAACAGTGTCCTGGGGCATCAATTACTCTACCTCTCATCCAATTTAACTAGGGCAGGGGTAGTTTTTTTCCTGTTTTATTAGGGTATAATTGCTTCCCAAAGTTGTTTTAGTTTCTGCTGTACAACAAGGTGAGTCAGCTATATGTATACATATATCCCCTCCCTCTTGGACCTTCATCCTCCCATCCTACCCATCTAGGTCACCACAGAGCTCCGAGCTGAGTTCCCTGTGCTATACGGCAGCTTCCCACCAGCTATCTGTTTTACATGTGGAAGGCAGAGGCAGCTTTTGAGGCCAGTCTGTGGAGTTTATTTTGAGCTCAGTAGGACTTTTTGTGGAGAAGGCAATGGTGCCCCACTCCAGTGTTCTTGCCTGGAGAATCCCATGGATGGAGGAGCCTTGTGGGCTGCAGGCCATGGGGTCGCTAAGAGTCGGACACGACTGAGCGACTTCACTTTTACTTTTCACTCTCATGCATTGGAGAAGGAAATGGCACCCCACTCCAGTACTCTTGCCTGGAAAATCCCATGGATGGAGGAGCCTTGTGGGCTGCAGGCCATGGGGTCGCTAAGAGTCGGACACGACTGAGCGACTTCACTTTTACTTTTCACTCTCATGCATTGGAGAAGGAAATGGCACCCCACTCCAGTACTCTTGCCTGGAAAATCCCATGGATGGAGGAGCCTTGTGGGCTGCAGGCCATGGGGTCGCTAAGAGTCGGACACGACTGAGCGACTTCACTTTTACTTTTCACTCTCATGCATTGGAGAAGGAAATGGCACCCCACTCCAGTACTCTTGCCTGGAAAATCCCATGGATGGAGGAGCCTTGTGGGCTGCAGGCCATGGGGTCGCTAAGAGTCGGACACGACTGAGCGACTTCACTTTTACTTTTCACTCTCATGCATTGGAGAAGGAAATGGCACCCCACTCCAGTACTCTTGCCTGGAAAATCCCATGGATGGAGGAGCCTTGTGGGCTGCAGGCCATGGGGTCGCTAAGAGTCGGACACGACTGAGCGACTTCACTTTTACTTTTCACTCTCATGCATTGGAGAAGGAAATGGCACCCCACTCCAGTACTCTTGCCTGGAAAATCCCATGGATGGAGGAGCCTTGTGGGCTGCAGGCCATGGGGTCGCTAAGAGTCGGACACGACTGAGCGACTTCACTTTTACTTTTCACTCTCATGCATTGGAGAAGGAAATGGCAACCCACTCCAGTGTTCTTGCCTGGAGAATCCCAGGGACGGGGGATCCTGGTGGGCTGCTGTCTATGGGGTCACGCAGAGTTGGACACGACTGAAGTGCCTTAGCAGCAGCAGCAGCAGCAGCAGCAGCAGCAGCAGCAGCAGCAGCAGCAGCAGCAGCAGCAGGGCTCTTCATAACTGTTTTCCTGGTCCTTTCTGATGATCTAGCTGGCCTGTGGTTTAGTTTGCTACAGTTGAATACAAGAGCTACTAGTCTCTTCTCATTTTCTTATGATCAAAATCCCCATTGTTTCCAAGAGCACTCTTGGGCTTGAACTTTCCCACACTCCATTTCAAATAGGATCATTTCGTTTGGGGATTGCTTCTCCCCCAGAAAACTCTGAGCACTGCTTCCGCACTGGGGGTTCGGGGGCAGAAACCAATGGTCTTCTCAGCTTGCCTCTTTCAATGTGTGAAGCCTCTGTCCTCTGAGTGAGGAGGGAGCAGGGGCAGTTGGGACCCCAGTGTTCTTGGTTTGATGACCCTGGGTTAGAGCATCCATCCAGTGAATGGGAGATGCACAGAAGAAAGGAGCCCTGATCTCTTGACTGAACTCACCAGGAATTTAGCCTCTTCCCAGGTGGCGCTAGTAGTAAAAAACCTGCCTGCCAAAGCAGGAGACTTAAGAGACGTGGGTTCAATCCCTGGGTCAGGAAGATCTGGAGGAGGGCGATGGCACCCTACTCCAGTGCTGTTGCCTGGAGAATCCCATGAACAGAGGAGCCTGGCGGCCTACAGTCCATGGGGACCCAAAGGGTTGGGCATGAGTGAAGCGACTTAACACACAGTCACTGGATTTGGAAGCATGAGAAACGCTGGCAGCCTGCTCCTCCCAGTGCCCTGTACCCCTTGTTTAGGAACTGAGGGGAGAGGAAGCTCTCTTCTTGGCCACAGGTGCCCAGAGTGGATGAGGGGGGAGGGGGCTGAGCAGGGTGGGCAGGAGGGCAGGGGTTGCGACTCAGGTGCCACAGATTCTCAATGTCTCAGCAAGCTGTAGTAGATTTTCTCGAAAAAGTGTTTCATTGGCTACATGCCTTTAGGACAGTTTTCAGAGACTTTAAATAGTTGTTTGTTTTCAAATAGATTTCACAAGTTAGGTTTGTTTCATTAAGAGGTGGGTCTGCAGAGCTCCTCACAGTTATCCCAGGAGGGTGCTCCTCTCTACTACTGCCATTTTCATTTTACAGATGAGCCGTGTGAGGCACAGAGAGGTTAGGTGACTTGCCTGAGGTTGCACAGTAGATGGCAAAGCTGGGCTACAAAACCGTGCGGTCTGACTCCTAAGTCTACACTGGGCTGAAAGGAAGGAAGTTTCTGCAGGAGATGGCATGCCCATGTCTTCAGACAGAGAAAAGGGTCAGGAGTAATTCTTGAGAACTATAATAAAAACATCCATGCCCAACCAGACACATTTGTGTGCTGAGGCCTGTGCCACTCACGCTGACTTTCTCTGATCAGCCCCAGGGCATCTTCAGGGGAGCGCATGCATGTCCTTTCCTGGCAGGCAGTGGAAATGGATTCTGCCTAAGCCAGTATTCCTGTGCCTCTGCCTGATGACAGGCACCTCACAGGAATCTCAGATGCTTCTCTTTAATTGACATCTTTGTCTCTGCAGTCAGGGATCTGGGCTGAACAGAAGGTGGTTTGGTACAGATCTTTCAGGCAGGCCTTAACTGGCAGTCTCCTTCTGAGATGCCTCCCTCTCTAGCCACCTCCCAGGGCCTGCCCTGGGCTTCTCTCATCATCAGAAATGTCCCAGCCTGCACCTTCCTCCCTCCTCCTGGTTCACAGCCTCCTCAGCAGTGAGCTTGCTGATCTGGGGCTGTAATATGATATGCGTGTGCAGCATGTAATATGATGTGCGGTAGTGCCCTCCTGCAAACCCCAAATCCCCCAATGAAAGGAGACCAGTGCCGAGAATTCAAACCATAGTGACTGCTGGAAAAGTCTTTTGGGGTGGGAGTGGAACTCTGCAGCCTCTGCCTGCCTCCCAGAGCATATGTTGCCTGCTTTATAGAGGCCTAGATGCCGTCCCAGCAACGTGTCCAAGACTGAACTCTTGATCTTCAGCTCCAACCCTGTTCTTCCTACTGCCTCCCCTTCTTACTCTTAACACCCCTCTCTCCTTGCCGCTTGCATGCAGTCCATCAACAAGTCTTCAGATCTGCTCCTTCCCTTCAGCTCCACTGCTGCCTTCATTACATGCCACTACCATCTTGTATCTAGACTAGGGGGTCCCCAAACTTTTTGGCACCAGGGATTGATTTCATGGAAGACGATTTTTCCATGAACTGGGGTGATGGTTTTGGGATGATTCAAGCATATTACATTTCCTGTGCACTTTATTTCTAACATAATGCTGCCACTGATCTGACAGGAGGTACTGTTCTGTGGCCCGGAGGTTGATATAGACCACCCCATAGCCACCTAAGTGACCCCCCAGTGTATTCTTGCCCCTCCCCTATCCATTCTCTACCCAGCTGCTGATCATTAAAACACATGGATCAGTTCATACCCTCCCTGCTTTCATGGCTTTCTGAAGCACATAGAACATAAGCTCAACTTCTTATCATGTCTTGAAAGGCCTGTGGCATCCAGGCCCTGGCCACCCCTCCAGCCGGGGCTGGTCCAGCTCTTCCTTGCTTTCCCATCTTGCTCTCTTCTGCCCACACTGGCCTCGTCTTAGTTTCTCTGCCAGGACCTTTGCGTGTATTTTTCCTTCTCAGCCACTGCTCTGTCCCTTCTCTCTCCCAGCCTCATTAATGCTCTCCTGCCAGGGGATCTTGAGTTTTAACATCAGATGCCTTTTTTACTTTCTAATTAAAACTGCTTTGTGGCTGTAGTTAATAAGCTCGGTGTCCTTCTACCATTTATCTCCAGGGTCTGTACTCGAACTGTCTGAGCTGTTGCAGAGTCCAGCTGGTCAAGTCATACATCAGTAGGAGCCATGGAACACACAGAGCTTTAGTGCCACTCTGAGATGAGCTTGAAATGGCCCCTTAAGGAGCTTGAAGTTGTTCCTTTACAGGTCCAAATATAGCACCAGCCTTTGACCTGTGCTTCTGGAAAGTCTTAAAGTGTCTAAAGTTTTCATCAACTACGTCAGCACCTTTCTTGCAGCTGTGCTTTCAGAGCTGGTCTGAGGCCACCCATCATATTTTCAGGTTTCTATTCTCATACTCTTTAATTTTTCCATGAGGATTTCTAGAGATTTTAACGGTCAAATATATTATACTTGTGGGAAAATTGGTTACCTTCTCCATGACGTGAAAAGACAGAGCTGATTGCTTACTGAGCTGTTTGCCTCGT
Source organism: Madoqua kirkii (assembly GCA_006408675.1). Lineage (NCBI taxonomy): Eukaryota > Metazoa > Chordata > Mammalia > Artiodactyla > Bovidae > Madoqua > Madoqua kirkii. Next base: position 167 of record SJYC01103905.1, on the reverse strand, counting down.
GGATCAGCTGTATCAGCAACAGCCCATATTGGCAGGTGGGGGGCAGAGTCTGGAGAGAACTCTGTCTCGAGTATTCCCCCACTGATGCTGGAAAGACTGCCATTGAATAATTCCTCTGGGCAATGCCCTGTTTGCTCCAGGGTCATTCTTTCTTTTTTTTTTTTTTT
>SJYC01103903.1:0-24412 GCA_006408675.1 Madoqua kirkii | reverse complement strand
TTTTCATGAGCAAATATTTATATCATAAAATGTTTAGAGAGGGGCACATACTGTCATTCTTCTTATCCTTTTCAATTGAATATAAAAATTATATCTTTTTTTACTTAATATTCATGTTTCCACCCTTTTATTGAATATCTATAGTACGACAGTTCCTTCATTTGTGTAATCTCTAATCCCTACATAAATTATGCAAGATAGCTATTATTATTGTGCATATATTTTGTAGATGAAGAAAGCAAATTTCTGAGGACCCGTAAACTGCAGAAGGTCACTGAATGAATTAGCAGTAAAGCTGAGATTTAAGCCTGTATCTGCCTGTCATCAGTCTGTCTTTTTTATTCATATCATACTGTTCAGGGAGAATGGGTTGTAGAATAAAATCCATATATTATGGCAAAACAAGAAAAATTTAAACAAAAATTCTTTTCTGCCCTTTTTGGCCTCCTCTTTCCCACCACTGTGTGCATTGTGTTTTTGCATTATCAACCATGCCCACCCACACCCCACCACCCCCATGGGCAGAAATACCTGCTCAATCATTAACAGGGACATTCTCCTAGTACAAACAAGACAACTCTTTAAAAGATAACATTTCTTCTTCAGCTTGTAAGGAGTCACGTGACCCACCTGATGTTGGTTAGATCTGGATTATATAAAAAATCAATAATATGTAATTTGATGTACAGCCTTCAAAAAACTTATATTACTGTGCCTTGACTTCTAACAGGTAGAATAATTTTCAGTACTTTCTGAGATGCTTGTCCCAGGTTAAAATCTTCAAATTTGGCTCAAATAAAATTTTCCACTTATTTCTTAGATTGACTGGTTTAATTTTTTGTCCCAAAAGTATAAAGCCCATATTTCATTTCATTATTTGATTTAGAAAACTATGAAATTATTGAGTAAAAGGCACAAAAGTCTTGCCAGAATCTGTTGTTGATCCTACTTTCAGTCAACTGGCTGGGCAAAGGAGTTTCCAAGAATAAAAAGGAAAATGCATCTGACCTCTCTCACAAATTATTTAAGTTGAAAGAAAAGGAGAAAATCTGTATTTGATAAGATCACCTCATCTAAATGTAGAGGAAATGAGCCATAAATTAAAATTCTTTTTTGCAAAAACTGAATTGTGAAACCAAAGCTGGCATACTGCCTACATTTCTCATTATAAAAGATGTACCATGGCTGTAGAAGAGGAACAAAAACAGAAAAGAGGATGAGAAAACTGAAAATTTACGAGTTTTAATCGAAAAATAATAGATTTTTGGTTAGTGTGGCGGCTGGCTGGGGAATGCCAGAGGAATTAAGAAAGGCATATACAGTAAGCACTGGGCCTTGCATATCATCATTTGTGACTATGAGCTCAAATAGGAATGACAATATATTAGGATGAAAAACTCACTGATTTGACACTCACTTTTTATAACCTTTTTTTTGTCCTTTTGACTTTCTTTTACCTGTAGATGATTGCTGAGAAGCCAACAGTTAAAACTTCCTGACTTTTCAAGGAAAAGAGAAAATATGGTGACAGTAAGCCAGGAGAAAAGAAAGCTGATAGTGGAGGCGGTAATGAGTTTTGTATAGATAAAGGGATAGAATATGAATGACAAGGAGAGATTATGCATTTCCACTGAGACTAGGGAAAGAGGGAAAAGAGAGACTGTGCGTTTCCACTGAGACTAGGGAAAGAGGGAAAAATCAAATATAAGAAGGGTGCCCTATGGACTTAGAGACACAAGAATGATTTTTTTCAATGAAATAATGTTTCAAAATTACAGATACTCTGCAAGTATTTCATAGAATGGTTTAGGTTGAGTACTGCCCTGAAAAAGGAATAGCCTTTCAATGACCTTTTTCAGCTCATGATTAAAATTTTGATTACTAGTTTTCTCATTATCTCTCAAGATACGTGTAAAATCTGACTTGGCGCTTTTAACTTGGGAATTTCTGTTTTACAGTCTTCTGCCCACAGTATTTCATTTTATGATGCAGAAAGTCAGAGGAGATAGATGATCTTGATAGTCTCCTATGCAACAGAGCTCCTCACTTCATTTAAATGGAAATGTGCATTTTCATGGAAATTCAGGCCTGTATTGATGAACAAAGATAAGCTGCCACTATTAAATATAATAGTGTTATAAAAAAAGTGTTCTAGACAACATATTTTTAAAAATAGTAAAATTTACACTGACAGGAAAAACATTTTTTTAAGAATATATGCATAAGGCAATATGTACAGCCTAGAAATAGGATAAATTAAATTTTCTAAAATCTGTCCCATAGTATTTGAATGGTTATGAAGCTGAAAACCCAGGACAAAGTTTGTGAATGGCAGGGTGAATACATATGTCTTTGATAAGCACAGCGACTTAATATGAATAAACTAATTAGCATAATGCCTTTTTATAAGTAGATATTAGTCATGTAATAAACATTTTTCAGTAGACTTGTTAAGGAATGTCATGGATTAGGTGTGGTATTATTTTCCACACTCTTTTCTTTTTTAAAATTTTAATGTGACTATTTTGGGGTTCACTTTTTAATAACATATTTAAGAAATACTTGATATACATGGGCTTCCCTGGGGGTTCAGACAGTAAAGAGTCTGCCTTCAATGTGGGAGACCCTGGTTCGATCCCCGGGTCAGGAAGATCCGCTGGAGAAAGAAATCACAACTACTCCAGTATTCTTGCCTGGGAAATCCCATGGATGGAGGAGCCTGGCAGACTCCATGGGGTCACAAAGAGTAGGACAGGACTGAGCAACTTCATTTTCACTTTTAATGATAATACATAGTTTCTCCCAACTAGAAACCTGCAAAGCATTCTTAACTATTTCTTTGTCAAAAAACATGCAGGTCATGGAGATTTTTCCTCAGCAATGACTTGTGAATCTAGGTATCCTTCTCACTGCTACTCTCAGTGGCTTCATGGGACCTGATATTAACATCTTTCACCTGACAATTGCCAAGATCTGATATCTCACCTCTTTTTCCCATCCTCCCCACAACACTCCCCTCTCTACAGAATCTACATTTCCCCTTCAGTCACTGAATTTACTCTTCCAACAGGAATAGGGGTACCTATTGCACACAAATGAGGAGGAAATGGAATCTGAGAAGAAACAAATAGGTGGGGAAAAAATAAAGAATATGAAACAACCACAGGAAAGTATTTACAGTAAAACACTGGGCAAGTAACAAGTTGTGCAATTACATTCCTGAGGTTCGGGGCAGGTCGTCCCAGGATGTGCCACTCTGGCAATCTGGAGTATTTTGAACTGAGGATAATCAAGGCCCAACAGACTGCAGGAGATCTTTATACCATCCCCTTAACTGTCTCAGTGCACTTGGGTGGAGGGCCTGGTCCAGAAGAGAGCTAACAGAAAGATAACTACAAAGACTAAGGCTTAGCTGCCTAAACTTGCAGGGGGGTGGGGACAGGGCCTAGAGATCAAATTCCTCTGTAACCATCATCTCTGTAAGGCTTGGCAAATGTTTGCTTACTGAATGTCTGCTCTTTCTATCCTCTATGAATAGTCTTCCTTCCTTTGAAACCCCAGACCCCATCCTCTTCTTCTGAGCTCAAAATGGCAAACAAGCTTCAGTTGCCTGCCTGTCAGGGAGAGCCTCTCATTATCCTCTGTGGGGTTTTTGTAGTACACAATTAGATTTGTTTTCTTCTATTAACCCATCTTATGCCAATTTGATTAGCAGACCAGCCAAAGACCCTAGAAGGACAGAGGAAAATTTTTCCTCCCTTACAATGTCATGAATGTTAGAAAACTATTAATTCCTTAGATTGATGATGATGATGAAAGTCACTCAGTTGTGTCTACGTTCTATACAGTCCATGGAATTCTCCAGGCCAGAATACTGGAGTGGGTAGCCTTTCCCTTCTCCAAGGGATCTTCCCAAACCAGGGATCAAACCTAGTTTTCCCGCACTGCAGGCAGATTCTTTACCAGCTGAGCCACTAGGGAAGCCCAAGAATACTGGAGTGGGTAGCTTATCTCTTCTCCAGTGGATTTTCCTGACCCAGGAATCAAACTGGGGTCTCCTGCATTGCAGGCTTTTTCCATACTGCTGCTGTGGAAAGTGCTCACATATTCATTAGACTTTCCCAGGTAAATAGAGTTTTAGGAATGTGACTTAATGAGGTTAACCAACAGTAGAGTAGTACAGGCAAGGGGCACAAAGAGGGAAGTGATAATACAATAGCTTTTTCTCATATAGCATTTTTATTTTTATGATTCTTCTGAAGATAGACAGTAAAAGATCACTTCGTATATTGTTTGAAAGTTGAAATAGTTGAAGATGAATAAATATAAGAGACACTGATAGACACCATATATCTATACTTCTTTCTTTGCCAAATGGAAAGAATCCCATTGTGACTTGTAGAGTTCAGACAGGTTAGGGAGATCATGACATTAAAATAGTCTCTTTAATAGTTATTGCTTGCTTTGGCAGTATCTGTCATATTTTTATAGGATAAAATTATATTTTGGTTAAAACCCAAACAATAAAGAAAAACTAAATGTATCTGTTTTGCAAACTAAAGAATGTCACATGCACTAGCCATCTGGCTCTATGAGGACTGAATCATAAGCCACTGCAGCCACCAACTTTTAATCTCTCCTAAAAGGATTTCAGGGTAGAGATCAGGAATGAGGCACTCTGTGTTCTGGGAAGGCTCGCAGAACAAGACTTCAGAGAGTTAATTTTTTGGAGAAATTTTTTATGAACCTGGATTCTTGTATCTTCCCAAACTTAGAAAAGCACTAAAACCATTAACTAAGATAATTGTGCCTCACGACTGGCAGCTACCTTCTAGGGAGATAGGACATGTGTGCCTGATTGCAGGTACTCCATTTGTCAAATCCCCCTTTACTTTTTCATAACAGTTTCTCAGAGCTATTGAGAGGCTGTCTTCCAGGCTACAGTTTTTAATAAGACAATGAATGAACTCAGTTCTACAGTTTTTAATAAGACAATGAATGCACTCAGCTCACAGTTTCTAAATTGTGCTTTTTTTTTTCAGTTGACAGTTTACACCTCAGATACTTGATGCTTATCTCTCAACATTATGATTTCAGACATTGGTGCTTAATCTATGCACGAAAGCTTATAAGAAATAATTCTCCTGAATCCCCATGAGTATGGAATAATACCAAATAAAAGGTCATATGACTTTTTCTCAGGGGCCAGAGGAAGAAAGCAAAATATAGGGTTTAATGGAATCACTCAATCTTCTTTTTTTCTATTTCTTTGCTGTCTTAAGGAAACGAACTCCCAAACTAAATGGGTATAATCAGTCACTCTTTTCAATTATGTCTTTAATGCCTATTGATACACTTTATGTTGGGCAGAAGAGAATAGAGAATTTGGTTCCATTCCAGGTTCTTAATCTTTCTGATAAGACAGCCTCTACAGCTATAAAGCATTAAGATTTAAGTGTATAGGATCCTTGTGTCAGCTTTCAGAGTGAGAACAGGCCTTGGAGGAGATATGACCCATGAGACAATGGGAGTGAAATGACATAAGAAAAGGCTCTCTTCAAATATTCCTGAGTTCTCAATACAGTGCTAGCTCTCTGTGTATCTGGGCAACAGTCATCTTCTTGGGTGTAGTCAGCCAGAACTTTGAGTTTAGAAGGGTCCTGCTGTTTGTTGAATGCTCTGTTGTCACTGTCTTGAAATTCTTAATAGTCTTTTTAACAGTGAACTCTACATTTGTTAGGGCAAGGAAGCCTGGAGTGCTGCAGTCCATGGCACTGCAGAGAGTCAAACACAACTGAGTAACTGAACAACAATAACTACATTTGTTGTTTGCACTGGTTCCTACAAATTATGTAGCCGGTCCTTCTGGTGAAGAAGAGTTTTGAAATAAAGAAAGCCTTTTGCTCTTTGCAAGGACACAACAGCCAGCTGGAATGGGATGCTCTGCTCTCTCTAGAGGATTACACAGATGCCTGGCACCTAGAGGAGACTGACAGCGTCCTTCAGGATCCAGTCTTTCTCTATTTAGTAGCACATTCCGTTCCCCCTTTTAGCTGCATGCGTGGCTGCCCAGTCAGAGATTATATTTCCAAACTCTCTTGCTTTTAGGTGTATCCACGTGATTGTATTTGGATTATTGATTCCTGTTTGCTATTTACAGGTTATTACCTTAAAGACAAAGCTAATTTTCCTAAAGGCAAAGTGAAAGAGCCCAAACCCTTTCCTTTTCCTTCTCAGAGATCAGAAGGTAGCTGTGCTGATGATCAGCCTTTACCATTCAGAGGAGGAAAACATGCTAGGGAAAGGCAAACAAAAAGTAGGAGGAACTCTGGTCCTTTCAAGACCTTCTGAATGACAGCTTCTCTGACAGCGCGGATTATTCATCTTGTCCTTTGGACAAGGACTTGAAAGAGGAACATGTTTTTATTCTGAGGTCTCTTTGTTATATCAGCTTGGCCTCTAACCCAAACGTACAGAAGAAATTCTTCAGGGCTGATTCATAATAAATTTGTATTTATCTAGAAGAACTGAATAATATAGTGTTCTGAGCATTTGAATATTCTACATAGGGACAATCATTAGTTTGCATTAAAGGGATGTAAAAATATATTGAACTAAATTTTATATTCAGTGAGTCTCAGAAGACTTCTGGATCTTGCAGAACCTCAAGGTCATCACTGTGAATACTAATTATAGTATATGTCTGTAGATGCTGGGGAGTAAGTACAATAACCTATGAAAAAATTCCTGAAGTTTCATTTACAAAATAAATTCCTCTAACAGGATGTTAAAAATGTTTGTGAATTTTCTAATTGTTTGGAAACTTAATTTGGGAACTTGCAATACTTTTTAAAGCAATAACATTATATATACAAGATAATTTTACTTTGCATTAAATTTTTTTCACTGACTAAAACTGCTATGATCTAAAATATTATGTTGATAAATCAGTTACAAAACCATCAAGGAATCATAATTTCAAAAGTGTAGATTTGAAATTTACCTGCCCCAATGACTCTCTCAATGCGTATTCTTGATGGATCAATCTCCTTTGCAAATTCATGGATTGCTAGCGATGGGTCTTCATATGTATCTGGATCTATGTAAGTTTTAATTCCTGGGAAGCGTACTGCAACAGAATAAAAGACTGAATTAGTTTAAGAGTATTCTAGCAAATCACACATCCTATGAATAGTTAAATGAGGAGTGACATACTAAAGTAGTCATTCTTTTTTTAAAATTGAAGTATAAATGACTCACAATATTATGTTAGTTTCAGGTATACAATATAGTGATACAATATTTTTATACATTATAAAATGATCACAACAATAAGTTGAATTACCATCTGCCACCATACAAAGCTATTAAAATTGTATGAACTATTGTGCCTGTACTGTATATTACATACCCATGATTTATTTAATAACTGGAAGTTTGTATCTCCTAATCCCCCTCACTTATTTCACTCATCCCCTCATTCTCCTCCTGTCTGGCAATCACCCATTTGTTTTCTGTATTTATGAGGTTGTTTCTGTTTTGTTATGCTAGTCCATTTGTTTTGTTTTTTAGATTTCACACATAAATGAAATCATATGGTCTTTCTGTCTGCTCTATCTTACTTCATATAATACACTCTACATCCATTCATTTTGTCACAAGAGGCAAGATTTTATTCTTCTTTATAGCCAAGTAGTATTGCATTATACATATACATCACACTTCTTTATTCACTCACCTATGGATGGGTGAATAAAGATGACACTTAGGCTGCTTCCAAATGATAGTTATTGTAAATAATACTGCTTTGAGCCCAAGAGTGCACACATTTTTTCAATTTAGTGGTTTTGTTTTCTTCAGAAAAATATCCAGAATTGGAATTGCTGATTGTATGATATTTCTATTTTTAATTTTTTGAGGAGCCTCCATACTGTTTTCCATAGAGTATGCACAAGTTCACCCTCCTGCCCAGAGTACATTAGAGTTTCCTCTTCTCTGTACCTTGCCCACACTTATTCTTTGTCTTTTTGATAATAAATATTCTGACATGTATGAGGTGATATCTCATTGGGGGTTTGATTTCTATTTCCTTATGATTAGTGGTGTTGAACCTCTCCATGCATCAAATATCCATCTGTATACCTTCTTTATAAAAATGTCTATTAAGCTCCTCTGCCCATTTTTTAATCGAGTTGTTAGGCATTATTATTAATAAATTCAATTATCTTTGATAATTTTGTGCCCCCTCCATGCCACCCATTAACTACTTGGAATCAAAATTTTATTTGTATAACTGTTGATATAAAATGATCTGGTGGTTTCAAAGAGTGAGCTGACAAATTCCATAAGACACATTTTTATTGTATTTCTATAAAAAGTTTAATTGGCTCACTTAGCCACTCAGTTCAGTTCAGTTGCTCAGTCATGTCTGACTCTTTTACAACCCCATGGACTGCAGTACTCTGGGCCTCCCTCTCCATCACTAACTCCTAGACTTCACTCAAACTCACGTCCATTGAGTCACTGATGCCATCCAGCCATCTCATTCTCTTTTGTCCCTTTCTTCTTATGTCTTCAATCTTTCCCAGCATCAGGGTCTTTAAAATGAGTCAGCTCTTCGCATTTGGAGGCCAAGTATTGGAGTTTCAGCTTTAAACATTAGTTTTTCCAATGAACACCCAGGACTGATCTCCTTTAGGATGGAATAGTTGGATCTCCTTGCAGTCCAAGGGACTCTCAAGAGTCTTCTCCAACACCATAGTTCAAAAGCATCAATCCTTCAGCACTCAGCTTCCTTTATAGTCCAACTGTCACATCCATACATGACTGCTGGAAAAACCATAGCCTTGACTAGATGGACATTTTTTGACAAAGTAACATCTCTACTTTTTAATATGCTGTCTAGGTTGGTCATAACTTTCCTTCCAAGGAGTAAGCATCTTTTAATTTCATGACTACAATCAACATCTGCAGTGATTTTGGAGCCCCTCACACCAAAAGAAAAAAGTCAGCCACTGTTTTCACTATTTCCTCATCTATTTCCCATGAAGTGATGGGACCAGATGCCATGATCTTCGTTTTCTGAATGTTGAGCTTTAAGCCAACTTTTTGACTCTCCTCTTTCACTTTCATCAAGAGGCTTTTTAGTTCCTCTTCACTTTCTGCCATAAGAGTGGTGTCATCTGCATATCTGAGGTTATTGATATTTCTCCCGGCAATCTTGATTCCAGCTGTGCTTCTTTCAGCCCAGCGTTTCCCATGATGTACTCTGGGTATAAGTTAAATAAGCAGGGTGACAGTATACAGCCTTGATATACTCCTTTTCCTATTTGGAACCCGTCTGTTATTCCATGTCCAGTTCTAACTGTTGCTTCCTGAACTGCATACATATTTCTCAAGAGGCAAGTCAGGTGGTCTGGTAGTCCCAGCTGTTTCAGAATTGTCCACAGTTTATTGTGATCCACACAGTCAAAGGCTTTGGCATAGTCAATAAAGCAGAAATAGATGTTTTTCTGGAACTCTCTTGTTTTTCGATGATCTGAGGTTGTCGGCAACTTGATCTCTGGTTCCTCTGCCTTTTCTAAAACCAGCTTGAACATCTGGAAGTTCATGGTTCACGTATTCCTGAGCCCGGCTTGGAGAATTTTGAGCATTACTTTACTAGCATGTAAGATGAGTACAACTGTGTGGTAGTTTGAGCATTCTTTGGTATTTCTTTTCTTTGGGATTGGAATGAAAACTGACCTTTTCCAGTCCATGCAGTGGAAGTGATAAATAGATTTAAGGGACTAGATCTGATCAACAGTGTGCTTGGTGAACTATGGACGAGGTTTGTGACATTGTACAGGAGATAAGAAGCAAGACTATTCCCAAGAAAAAGAAATGCAAAATGGCTGTCTGAGGAGGCCTACAAATAGCTGTGAAAAGAAGAGAAGCCAAAAGCAAAGGAGAAAAGGAAAGATATACCCATCTGAATGCAGAGTTCCAAAGAATAGCAAGGAGAGATAAGAAAGCTTTCCTCAGGGATCAGAGCAAAAAAAAAATAGAGGAAAACAATAGAATGTGAAAGACCAGGAATCTTTTCAAGAAGATTAGAGATACCAAGGGAACACTTCATGCAACGATGGGCTCAATAAAGGACAGAAATGGTAGGGACCTAACAGAAGCAGAAGATATTCAGAAGTGGCAACAATACACAGAAGAACTGTACAAAAAAGATCTTCATGACCCAGATAATCAGGATGGTGTGATCACTCACGTAGAGCCAGACATCCTGGAATGTGAAGTCAAGTGGGCCTTAGGAAGCATCACTAGGAACAAAGCTAGTGGAGGTGATAGAATTCCAGTTAAGCTATTTCATATCCTAAAAGATGAGGCTGTGAAAGTGCTGCACTTAGCCACTAGCACGCATATATTTTACTTTTAATGTAGCTCAAGACATGGGAGAAACAAAGCATGAACTTTCTCCCCAATCAAACATGCACCTTAGAGTCCCTTCTAAGGAACTGTGGTGTTGGAGAGGACTCTTGAGAGTCCCTTGGACTGCAAGGAGATCAAACCAGTCCATCCTAAAGGAAATCAGCCCTAAATATTCTTGGAAAGGCTGATGCTGAAGCTGAAGCTCCAATACTTCAGTCACCTGATGCGAAGGACTGACTCACTAGAAAAGACCCTGATGCTGGGAAAGACTGAAGGCAGGAGGATAAAAGGACAACAGAGGATGAGATGGTTGGATGGCATCACCGACTCGATGGACATGAGTTTGAGCAAGCTCCAGGGGGTGGTGATAGACAGAGAGGCCTGGTGTGCTTCAGTCCATGGGGTCACAAAGAGTCAGACATGATTGAGAGTCTGATCTAAATTATCAGTTCCTTCTGGACATTTTTCCTCTATGTCCCTAGGTTTTCCTGAATTCATGTCCTATTCTAGTGGCCTCTGCCCTTTCAGAAACTCAGGCAATAAAACACAGACTGCATGGCACAGCAACAGAGAGGACCACTACACTACGGATCATAGATCTTTCCTGTGATCTGGTAGTTGCTCTATGGCCAAATTGCACATTTTCCTGGAAAGGATCCACTTTCCATCCTGGAGGAAGGGATAAGAATCCAAGGCCCAAATCCACTCACTGACTGTATAGGTACTCCTCTTTCTATGGTGGGGGTGAGGGTATTCACAGCCCATGGGCAGTTAGGAAGATAGATAGGGGTGGCTAGAAAACTTGGATGTCTGGTTACATATTAATTTGCAATTTCTATGTGAAGTCACAGACTCCAGTAGATATTTCTCTGCTTTGCCCATTAGTTTCTGCTTTCCACTTAAGATAGTTAGTTCCTAGAGGACAGGAGATCGTTTCTTAGAGTATATCTTTACACACTTCCTTAGCTATGGTTTTATAGGCAATGATCACACAGTCAACCTTTACTGAATACAGATTACTAGGGGTTAAAAAATCAGTGCTATATTTATTGGACTGCAAGGAGATTCAACCAGTCCATCCTAAAGATCAGTACTGGGTGTTCATTGGAAGGACTTATGTTGAAGCTGAAACTCCAGTATTTTGGCCACCTGATGTGAAAAGCTGATTCATTTGAAAAGACACTGATGCTGGGAAAGATTGAAGGCAGGAGGAGAAGGGGACAACAGAGGATGAAATTGTTGGATGGCATCACCGACTCGATGGACATGGGTTTGGGTGGACTCTGTGAGTTGGTGATGGACAGGGAGGCCTGGAGTGCTGCAGTTCATGGGGTTGCAAAGAGTTGGATATGACTGAGCAACTGAACTGAACTGAACTGATATTTATTGCATATAAATTTTTTTTGCTTCTTAGATTTTGAAAGTCATACAACACCCTGAGTTAAACATTGTCCAGGTCTTAGAAACATGTTCTTGCAAGAAAAACTCAAAAGCAAACAAAAGGTGATAAAATGAGTTTAGAGAAGGTGGTGAAAAGCTCGTCAACAGTAATTTGCTTCATGAGTTTTTCCATGCCTGTTCTCTCATTACTTTTTGCCTCCTGACTTCTAGTACTAGATAAGCACCGATGAGAAGATCAGCACTTCCCAAAATTGTACCAGTAAAGCATATTTCTAGATAGACTTGACTGATTCTGAAATGATATGCTTTTCTTGACTTCTCAAACTCAAGAATTTGACTTTAGATTGCAGAAAATGAGAACAGATAATTTGTACTTCTAGATCATGCTCTTAATGATATTTTTGTAACCTAGTAGGAGTTGTGATTTCAGACTGAGTACTCTAAGTTCAAATCCAGTGGCTACTACTAGATGATTAGATCCACACGATCCTGTTGATAACATTACTTTATGTTCTCCATGCCATTTATTAACTTATGCATAGTTTTAACAGTTCAACTATTTAATAATTCAAAGTGATATACATATCTATAGAATAAACTGATTGATTAGAATCACTTTTTTCCCCTTGTATATACAATATATGTAGTATAGCAAAAAACCCAAATTTAGTTCCAATTTTGAATATCTTGTTACTACTTATTTGTGTCTTCTTAAACATCTATTTGTTATCCTTCTTCTATCTTCCTGGATTCCCCAGGTTATTTTCATTGCTTCTTGCTGGGACCATCTGGTTCAGTTTATACTAAGCTACTAGTTGGAAAACAGGTCAAAACTTTTTCTTCTGCAGTTCAGCAGTAAATGTCCTGCAGTGAATCTTGAGGTTATCAGTTTAAGTCACTGGACCAAGTGCCTAGATCCAGGTTTCTGCCTCTGTCTACATTATTTTCGGCTCACCTCATGACTGCTATCAGCTGTCTCAGTTCTCCCTTCCCTGCCAGGGCAGTGATCTTCAAACTCTTTGTGTGAAAAAACCACATAGGAGAGTTTGTTAAAAATGCTTATCCCTTAGCCCTACTCTGGACCTTCTGAGTCTGAACATAGGTGGGTAAGGGTGAAAACTTTGATGGCAGCTGGTCCTCAGACCCTGCTCAGAGAAGTCATGTGAATCTTAGAGCCCTAAAGCAACCCTCTAGTTTATAATTTCTCACTTAAATCCTTTCCATTCTCTGAAGGGTAATATGGGTTGAAAAGTCCCTTATTACTTTAGTTCAATTTGAAATAGAAGATGAGTTTAAATAGTTAAACAACTTGCTTCACACATTATCTCTATACTATGATTAATTAGAGAACATTCCTTTCTTGTCAATTCAGTGTCTCATGACAGAGAAACTGCCTTGACAAAGTAGTTTGCAATTTGGAGGTGGAGGGGGGCGTTGGTCGGGGGGTGGGGGTGGTGGCAATTATAAAACCAACTATAGTGATAATTATAGCTTACTTCAGAAGAGATCCTTCAAATGAATATAACCTTGTTGTCAGCTCAAGGATTTCATACATATTCTAAGAGTTAAAGAGATGATTTTCTAGTGTTAATGAATTTTAAATTGACTTGTTGTATGTTAAACGATAGTGCCTACAAGAAGCAACAAGAAACCCTTACTATTTCTACAGTTAATGATCCACTAAATAAAACCAACTAATGTTTTGGAGCCATTGTGAGTGGTAAATAACTAGATATAATCAGTCATCTTAAATTTTTAGCATATTCAGTTGTGTTTCCCAGCAAGCAGAATTAGGAAAAAGATAATATCATATAATGAAAAGCAGGTGCAATTTTCACCAGAAAACCTAGAAACCAGATGAAAAGTCTCAATGCTGAAATGTTGGAACTGAATTTCTTTGGCTTCCTTAACTCATGGATCCATGTTTAAAATGAACTCTTGAAAACCATGGAAGAAAGTCACTGAACTACTTACAATGCCCATTCTGTAAGTCCTTTCTTCTCTTCTCTTCTGACTTCATTTTGGCCTTTATGTACCATTGACACCTTTATAAGAGGTAAACAGAATCTTGTTTAGGAATTATGCTGGATAAGAACTAACATCAATTAAAATACTCCTCACTTATGGGCAAAAATTCTTATCATAAAGATAGCTTTTAAGAACATCTTTATAGAAAATACTCCATAGAAGTTTCTTTTCACTATATCAATATTAGCTCCAGAGAAGAATAAAATACTCTCAAGTAGATTGATTGATCCAAATGATGGGAGGCCTAGAAAATATTTAATAACAAGGTGTGACAATCATGTCTTTCCTTATATGGACTCTAATAGCTATAGTTGATGAATAGCTTTAAAAGTCACAATGGAAACATTGTTCTTGATTCAGAAACTCGGAAATTTAGACAACTGTATTCCAGTTTCATTGGTGAACGGCGTATTTCATTTTTTTTTTTTAATTGGAAATGGTAAAAGTGTGTTCTATTTTCTCTCTCAGAAAAATCATGTCCTGAAGAATGGAGTCAGGAACTTATCTCCTATGACTTCTTAAACATGAAAAATTCATCAACATCCATATTATCTGACAGTTCATTAAACTGCTAATTCTAAATGGTTAAACAAAATACACCTGTGGTGCACAATCCAATCTTTCAATGTGAATTTGGCTTCAGATCCTATGAGAAATTGCATATTTATTCAAATATCTTAAATTTTTCATAGAATAATTTCCAGTGAATGCTTCCCTAGCAAAGTGCTTAAGTCATGCTTCAGAATAAATGTTTTATCTTATGTAACTGAACTTTTTTTTTCATATAGAAAGTTAAGAAAGTTTCTGATGTCATATAAATTGGAAAACATGAAAACTGTACTAAATTATTTTCAACTTTCAATTTTTGTCATTATTAAATCTTTTTCTTTAAATAGTATTCAAATTCTGTTTCAGGAATCCCAAATAAATATAACAGTCATGTCTATCTCTCAGGTTTACCTGGCCAATCTTATTTAGCCTACAATGACTGTAAGGTCTTCTTTTTAGTTTGTTATATTTATGAATCAAAGCAGTATTTTCTGATCTTTTAATGAAATACTTTTCTATGTGTATATTTAAATCATTTGCTGAAATACTCTGTGACAATAAGGCCTTTAACTCATATTCTACAAATACATAAAATATAACTTAAAATTGAACTAATTATGCTACATATTGAATAACTATAAATAAAATACAATTTGAGTCAACTTCCATAATGAATTTAGAAGCATTCTTTAAAACTGATGATAAACGCGACACTGCTGTTTAAATGAAGTCTAAGACACTATTAGCTGCAAGAGTGATGATCTGTCATAACAAACTGTGTAAAAATATAAATCTAAGGTTTAGGTGGAAGAAGCACTTTGACCAGCTGGTTGGGATTCAAGTCTAGGTCTTTTGCTACTTTAAATTTATGGTCACTTAAAATTCACATCCATATTATACTTACACAGTAAAATATTTTAACTTGATTACACAACCAAATTAATGCAATTCTAATATCAATATGTTCAGTATTCAATGGATAAATTTTTAAAATAATATTAAGTTTAAAAAGCACTTTTATATAAATTGTTCAGTTTCTCTGTTGAACTACTTTTTTCCCAAGCAAAATCCATTTAATGATATAATTTGATTGCAGTAAAGGAAAAACTCAGAAGTCACTTATTGAACAGGATTTTATCATTCATTGTTTCAAAGCGTTTTGCTCAGGTCTTCAGTTGCTTTCAGGTTCAGGGACCTGTTGCCTCATAAAGGTGCACTTGTCAAGAGTGGAACCTGCCGTGACTTATTCTTCTCACAGGAAATCCTTTCCATTCTCTGAAGGGTAATATGGGTTGAAAAGTCCCTTATTACTTTAGTTCAATTTGAAATAGAAGATGAGTTTAAATAGTTAAACAACTTGCTTCACACATTATCTCTATACTATGATTAATTAGAGAACATTCCTTTCTTGTCAATTCAGTGTCTCATGACAGAGAAACTGCCTTGACAAAGTAGTTTGCAATTTGGAGGTGGGTGGGGGCGTTGGTCGGGGGGTGGGGGTGGTGGCAATTATAAAACCAACTATAGTGATAATTATAGCTTACTTCAGAAGAGATCCTTCAAATGAATATAACCTTGTTGTCAGCTCAAGGATTTCATACATATTCTAAGAGTTAAAGAGATGATTTTCTAGTGTTAATGAATTTTAAATTGACTTGTTGTATGTTAAACGATAGTGCCTACAAGAAGCAACAAGAAACCCTTACTATTTCTACAGTTAATGATCCACTAAATAAAACCAACTAATGTTTTGGAGCCATTGTGAGTGGTAAATAACTAGATATAATCAGTCATCTTAAATTTTTAGCATATTCAGTTGTGTTTCCCAGCAAGCAGAATTAGGAAAAAGATAATATCATATAATGAAAAGCAGGTGCAATTTTCACCAGAAAACCTAGAAACCAGATGAAAAGTCTCAATGCTGAAATGTTGGAACTGAATTTCTTTGGCTTCCTTAACTCATGGATCCATGTTTAAAATGAACTCTTGAAAACCATGGAAGAAAGTCACTGAACTACTTACAATGCCCATTCTGTAAGTCCTTTCTTCTCTTCTCTTCTGACTTCATTTTGGCCTTTATGTACCATTGACACCTTTATAAGAGGTAAACAGAATCTTGTTTAGGAATTATGCTGGATAAGAACTAACATCAATTAAAATACTCCTCACTTATGGGCAAAAATTCTTATCATAAAGATAGCTTTTAAGAACATCTTTATAGAAAATACTCCATAGAAGTTTCTTTTCACTATATCAATATTAGCTCCAGAGAAGAATAAAATACTCTCAAGTAGATTGATTGATCCAAATGATGGGAGGCCTAGAAAATATTTAATAACAAGGTGTGACAATCATGTCTTTCCTTATATGGACTCTAATAGCTATAGTTGATGAATAGCTTTAAAAGTCACAATGGAAACATTGTTCTTGATTCAGAAACTCGGAAATTTAGACAACTGTATTCCAGTTTCATTGGTGAACGGCGTATTTCATTTTTTTTTTTTAATTGGAAATGGTAAAAGTGTGTTCTATTTTCTCTCTCAGAAAAATCATGTCCTGAAGAATGGAGTCAGGAACTTATCTCCTATGACTTCTTAAACATGAAAAATTCATCAACATCCATATTATCTGACAGTTCATTAAACTGCTAATTCTAAATGGTTAAACAAAATACACCTGTGGTGCACAATCCAATCTTTCAATGTGAATTTGGCTTCAGATCCTATGAGAAATTGCATATTTATTCAAATATCTTAAATTTTTCATAGAATAATTTCCAGTGAATGCTTCCCTAGCAAAGTGCTTAAGTCATGCTTCAGAATAAATGTTTTATCTTATGTAACTGAACTTTTTTTTTCATATAGAAAGTTAAGAAAGTTTCTGATGTCATATAAATTGGAAAACATGAAAACTGTACTAAATTATTTTCAACTTTCAATTTTTGTCATTATTAAATCTTTTTCTTTAAATAGTATTCAAATTCTGTTTCAGGAATCCCAAATAAATATAACAGTCATGTCTATCTCTCAGGTTTACCTGGCCAATCTTATTTAGCCTACAATGACTGTAAGGTCTTCTTTTTAGTTTGTTATATTTATGAATCAAAGCAGTATTTTCTGATCTTTTAATGAAATACTTTTCTATGTGTATATTTAAATCATTTGCTGAAATACTCTGTGACAATAAGGCCTTTAACTCATATTCTACAAATACATAAAATATAACTTAAAATTGAACTAATTATGCTACATATTGAATAACTATAAATAAAATACAATTTGAGTCAACTTCCATAATGAATTTAGAAGCATTCTTTAAAACTGATGATAAACGCGACACTGCTGTTTAAATGAAGTCTAAGACACTATTAGCTGCAAGAGTGATGATCTGTCATAACAAACTGTGTAAAAATATAAATCTAAGGTTTAGGTGGAAGAAGCACTTTGACCAGCTGGTTGGGATTCAAGTCTAGGTCTTTTGCTACTTTAAATTTATGGTCACTTAAAATTCACATCCATATTATACTTACACAGTAAAATATTTTAACTTGATTACACAACCAAATTAATGCAATTCTAATATCAATATGTTCAGTATTCAATGGATAAATTTTTAAAATAATATTAAGTTTAAAAAGCACTTTTATATAAATTGTTCAGTTTCTCTGTTGAACTACTTTTTTCCCAAGCAAAATCCATTTAATGATATAATTTGATTGCAGTAAAGGAAAAACTCAGAAGTCACTTATTGAACAGGATTTTATCATTCATTGTTTCAAAGCGTTTTGCTCAGGTCTTCAGTTGCTTTCAGGTTCAGGGACCTGTTGCCTCATAAAGGTGCACTTGTCAAGAGTGGAACCTGCCGTGACTTATTCTTCTCACAGGTACATTTCTTCAAGCTTAAAAGCCTTTGAACACACAGTGTATAAGAATGGCTCTCCACAAATCCTGGAAATATTCTGGTATAGTTCAGTTACCTGCCAGTGATTAAGAAGAAGAGGGTAAGAATGACAAGAAGGGTGAATCCTCCCACTGCTGCGGTGGCTATCACGAGAATCTGCCCTTGTTCCGCCGCCATGTCAGAAGCTGAAACACAGATAAGGTATCAACATTTCCCTGGGTGACCTTTCACTACCAAATGTTTTACAACTTACTTTGTTCCTGAAAATACAATAACGAATAGGGCTTCTCTGGTAGCTCAGATGGTAAAGCTTCTGCCTGCAATGCAGGAGACCCGGGTTCAAACCCTAGGTTGGGAAGATCCTCTGGAGCAGGAAATGGCAACCCACTCCAGTACTCTTGCCTGGAAAATTCTATGGTTGGAAGCGCCTGGAGTGCATGGGGGTCATAAAGAGTCAGACACTGAAAATACAATAATGAATACCAAAAAATCCCACCAAATTTACCCTTTATTTGACATGTAAGATGCAGATCCAAAATGAGGGCTGAAGATTAAAACTTAATCAACCCATAACCCTTTCCTTTTTTTACGAAAATACTAAGAAGGCAGATGGGTTCCTAGTACCCCTCATTTTAAGATTAAGTAGATTTTGCATAATTAAATAAGCAAATGAACTAAAGGATTTTGCTTATGTAATTGCTATTTCCTTGAACACATTTGCCAGCTGTTGGGCTACACCCACAGGCTTGCAGACCCTGTAGTTGCCCACCTGAGAGACAAAGGAAAGCCAGGAGCCAGGGAAAGAAACAACAACATTTAGTACTTAGGGAAATCTTACAAGTCTGAAAGTCCTGGAGCAACACCCCATCATAGATAGCAGCCAGCAGCCAGGACAGAGCAGTGGTCCTCACAATGGGGGTGGAGGTGGGGCAACTGTTTATAGGGGGAATTGGTTTCAGGTTGGCTCATCAGTCATCAGGGTAACCAGAAGCTGGGGCAAGAATGTAGGCAGTTACTGATTAAACCCTATAATTAAGAGGATTGGATAGTCATGTGAGGAGGCTATAAATGAACCATGGGCTGGTTGAGCAGAAGTCGTATAAGACTTAGTATTGGATCTACAGAGGTTGATACATGGTAGTAGCTCAATAAATGTTTGTTTATGTGAATGTATTAGATGATTCTGGTATAAAACAGGTTAGATTAACCCAAGATTATCTATATCCTCACCTTTCACTTAATATGTAGAGATTTACCCTGAAGGTAGCAACAATATGTATGTAAAGTCAGTGTATCTAACACTATTTTAATCAGTAGAATCCAATTCTTTTGTATTTTTGGAGATAATGCTTCCTGGGAGGCAGTGACTACTGGAAGCATAGACTTTTACATTGAATCAAGTTGAGTAGATTAAGCTTTTAAATTCAAATCCAAGGTTAAGAATGATTGACAGCATAGAGGTGCTAGTAGACTCTAGATTACTGAGCACCTATTATATGGCAGGCACTGAGACATACTGGGGATACAGTGGTAAACAATAAACCCTATCCTCCTGGATTTATAGTTCAGTGGGGAAGATAAACAATAAACAAATATTACAAGTCTAAGAATTGTTACAAAAGAGAAACTGCAAGGTGCTCTGGAAGCGAATAAACAGCCTTTGGTGATGAATCAGCAGAGTAGGGAGTTTCCCAGGTTGGTGCTATTCGTAAAGAATCTGCCTGCTAGTGCAGGAGGTGCCAGAGATGCTGGTTGGATCCCTGAGTCTGGAATATACTCTGGAGTAGGAAATGGCAACCCACTTCAGTATTCTTGTCTGGAAAATTCCATGGACAGAGGAATCTGGTGGGCTGCAGTCCATGGGGTCGCAAAGAGTCAGACACAACTGAACCCACACCACACTGTATCTCACTGCAGCAGAGTAGGAGTCTGGAAATGTGATATATTGAAGAAGGAGGAGCGGAAGCAGAGGAGGAGAAGTAGGAGGAGGGGGAGGAGGAGGAAGGACGAGGAGGAAGACAAGTTTTCCTGGGTTAGAGGTCTCAAAGACTCCATTAATGTAAACAGACACTAAGGGACTTCCCTGCTGGTCCAGTGGTTGAGAATCTGCCTTTTAAAGCAGGGGATGTAGGTTAGCTACCTGGTCTGAAAACTAAAATTCCACATGACTTGGGGCAACTAAGCCCACATGCCACAACGAGAGAGAAACCTGCCTGCCGCAATTGGAGATCCAGCATGCCACAAGGAAGGTCCTATGTGTTGACAGAGCCAAAAAAAAAAAAATTAAAAAATAAACAGATACTTCGACAAATAAACCATAAAATCATCTACAAAATGAATGTCATAAAATTCCATAAAATACAGTAAAGATACAAATTCCTCTGTGGTGAAAACTTATCTATATTTCCACTTATTCTTTTTTTTAATCCTGAAGATATTTCTAATTAGTTTTGTAGGAGAAATGTGTATATAAACATAAGATTTACTCATGTAAGTAACACCAATGAGAGCAGACCTGTCCTTAAGAAGAAACACAATAAAATCCATGGTAAGAAATAAAATGTGTTTGTAACTAGGTGATAGGAATTGTTCCTTTGCTTAATCGAATGAGGCTGTATATTTAGAAAAAAGTATATTAAAATGACATACTTCATTCTATGGTTTGGAAAGATGCATACTTCCTTAAGAGGAAGCAATTATCTGAAAAGAGTTGTCAAACTGTTACTAAGCAAGGACTTAGCACCTACCCAATGTTCGGCTTAAGTCAGGATGACATTAAGTGAGGTTTGCTGTAGTTGTTTCTATTTAAAGAGAAAAAAAAGTGAAGCTATTTACTTGGTGTCCAAAAAAAAAAAAAGAGAGAGAGATTTTATGTCTTTAGGAAAGTACGAGGGAAAAGCAATTTGGCTATTTTAAACCAAAGAATTTTCTTCTATGGAGGCATGATTTTGTCTCTCTGTAATCAAGATTATTCTAGTTTATATGTACATTTCAAAGTGAAATCTGTTATTTGTATTCTGTGTCATTTTCTATGCAATACTTTTTAAAGTTAACCCTTTTCTGTTTAAACAACTTTTTAAAGCTGTGGGTGACAGCACTGACATGATTTTTTTGAATAAAGCATTTCTCAACATTCTGCCCAGTGAAGCACACTATGGAGTGTATTTGTTTCATGTTTATATGTTTTATTCATGACTCCCAATTTTAAATGAAATGTCAAAATTTCAAATGACATTATCTCATCACTTCACTAAAATAGTTTTTTAAACAAAGAGGTCTCTACAAAGTAATGGATGGAGAGCACCCAGTACAGGAGGAAATCATTACCCCCTCTCAGTGAATATATAGCAATCAATATTGGTTTAATATTATGAAATTATATATATATATGTGTGTACATATATATATATATAAAGATGCAGCAGTATACAGTGGAGACTCATCCATCTGTAAAATCACCACTAAATGGTGATGTAGATAATAAGAGTGAGACAGAAGTGAAAACTGAAGAAATAGTTCTCCTAGAAGAAGAGAATTTTGTGATTTTGTAAATGATGCTATTCTCTTGGTCACCTAGAATTGAAACATGAGATCATCTCTGAGTTTGCCTTTCCCTATAACTCCTGTTCCAGAGTCAAGTCATTGTTATGTTGATATCATCTTGTATTTATTGCCACTGGTAATCTAAAACTTCAGCCTTACAGATTAGGCTAGCTCTATAATTTTTTATTAGATTGCTTTCCCACGGTGTCTCTTCCTAATCCATCCTACATTATGTGACTGAAAATTATACTTTAAAAAATATTTTAAAATAGTCAGACTTTTCTATAGCCTCAGAGAATAAAATCACAGTAAGTACACCACTGTTAGAAATATTCAAGCCTAAAACTTTGAACTCAGCCTTCACATAGTGCAGGCAGATTATCAGTCCTGTCATTACTACATTTTAAAATTATTTAATTCATGCCTATTCTCTCCTATCCCTACAGCTATTTTCTTAGTTCAAATACTCATCACATGCATTTGAATTCATCTAGATGGCAACTTCAGTTATGTGGAATACAGCGGAGTAGAGGCAAACGAGAGAGACATAAAGAGCCTCTGAAGAAACATCTGACAGATGGTCACATACTAAGAATACAGAGTCTACTCATAAAACAGCTTCAGTGCCTCACACCCTTACTTCAGATATGTTTATTGATTTCTGAATTCATATAGCAGTATAGCAGGTGTAAATTAAGTGTTAAGACCAGACATGAGATACCTAAAGAGAGGGAGTTGAATGGAAGTGCACACTACTAGGCTGACGGAAAGAACAATTGGGAAAATTGAAAATTTGACATAAAATTCCAAAATACATACTACTCTGGAGGCAGGAGTTTAGGATCAAACAGCTCTATAAAATTCAAGGAGCACCAATGGACTCACTATGTCAGAACTCAATAAATTACTATGGTCAGCCAAAGTCAACTAAAACATACTGAGACATGTCTAAGACAGTTTATATAGAAGGACAGGAGTTTGTGGATGCATGATTAGAAAAAAAATTTCCCTTCAATATATTTAAAAATTAAAAAAAATAATTTAAAGGCCAAACCTGTGTCTGAAAACTTCAACTATCAAAAATGATTTATTTTCTGAAGATTTCTGTTTTTTTGGGGCCCATTTCAAATATATCATAAGCTTCTTGAGGGCAGAAACAATATTATTTGCCTTTCTGTATCACATGAAATTAGCATAATGCCTTACAGAGCATAGGGATTAATAGATGTATGTTTTCATAAACAAGAGATAAAGAACACATCTAGATATTAGCCTCTGACTAAAAGAAAATTTTCATATGTGATTTGTTTGGTAATGTTAATGCCTAAAATGGTCTAGTGACACAAGAATTCCCTTATACCTTTGTATTTTGGCATTTAATATGTTCCAAAATAAATTAAAATAGTGTGAGTAAATTTCTTCATTCAAATATCCCAGCCTAGGATTTAAAGGAAGTAGCTATTTAGCAGAAGAGGTTTGGACTGACATTGTATTAACATATTTGTTTTATATTCATTCAACATTTGATTCCATCTACCAACAAGAAAAATATCCCTAAGATTGACTTACGAGAGAGAGAGAATAGTAAGAGACTCTGATCCAGTCTAGTGAGCCAGTTACTGAATCCTCTTCTCAGCTCAATGGAAACAAACCTCATGAAACATTTCTGTTGATGTAAAGACCCTTAGCTGGGATTATACTTTTTCAGAAAATGATTTCACATAGTGCTTTCCTCCACTGCTCTGTCATTTCTCCAGAAACAATGCAATTCAGTACTTCAAACTGTGGCTACACTGGGACACAAAAGATTTCAAGATTCACTCTTTTTGATGACCTTAATTTACTTGTCATATAAAAATGCCAAATGATACAGGGATAATTGGAAAATGTGAGTTTGGTACAACTTGATGGAGAGGCAGAAGAAGCAGGTAGTGCAGCATGATGAAACGCTTTCTGTCTTCTTTGTTTAAAGAGATTTTTTGTCTGCATTAATAAATGGTCAGCATGCCTTGCTACAGGTAGGCTTCATGTGATAAGTATCGAAGAACAGTGAAAAGAGATCCAGGCATTTAAACACCTGGTACTGTTGTCAATATTCTAAATGTCAAGAATTTAATTTGTAATTGTCTATATTTCATATAGTTATTGGAAGCTGTGACAGGTCTTTGATAACATTTCTTTGCAATTGAAATACTCATGCTCCCAAAATACATATTTTATCATTAAAAAAATCCATCAAATGTTGAATAGAATTTCCTTATAAATTTCACAAATTCCCTGGATTATTGACCTGGAATCTATTATGTTAAAATACTGTTTAACAAGTATCATCATAATAATAGTTGGTATTTGCATTACAGTAGGCAGATATATATATATATATATATATGGGCTTCCCAGGTGGCTTAGATGGTAAAGAATCTGCCTGCAATGTGGGAGACATGGGTTTGATCCCTGGCTTGGGAAGATCCCTTGGAGGAGGGCATGGCATCCCACTCCAGTATTCTTGCCTGGAGAAGCCCCATGGACAGAGGAGCCTGGTGGGCTACAGTTCACGGAGTTGCAAAGAGTC
>SJYC01103902.1:0-13353 GCA_006408675.1 Madoqua kirkii | reverse complement strand
GTTTGATCCCTGGCTTGGGAAGATCCCTTGGAGGAGGGCATGGCATCCCACTCCAGTATTCTTGCCTGGAGAAGCCCCATGGACAGAGGAGCCTGGTGGGCTACAGTTCACGGAGTCACAAACAATCGGACATGACTGAGCAATTAAGCACAGCACATAGCACAGTACAGGCATATATATGCATCTGAGGCTATAGCTTTTTAATATAAAGGTTAGTGTGATTTGAGGTAAGCAGATTTGTAATTAAATGTATAGCGATCACAATTTTCACAAGGCTTATAAAAGATTTATTTAGAATCTGTTTTTTAGAAAAAATATTTAAAGAAAAATTTCTGAGAAAAAACACACATTGACTATTTAAAAAAAATGTTCCACAGGATTTCTTGAAGAAATTCTCACTCACTGACTCATTATCCACTCAAAAATGACAAAAATACTAACCATTTCGAATGTGTTAAACACTATGACATAAGCATTTGGGAAACAAACAAAAACAAACACTGAAGTTTCCTGTTTTCATAGTAGTTTCTCTTTAGTGAAAGCGTTAGAGATGTAAGAATTAATTGTGGTATAGCAAAATTGTTGCTAAAATGGAGGTATGTATGAAGGTCATGCGGAGAAGGCAATGCACCCCACTCCAGTACTCCTGCCTGGAAAATCCCATGACAGAGGAGCCTGGTGGGCTGCAGTCCATGGGGTCGCTGAGGGTCGGACACGACTGAGTGACTTCACTTTCACTTTTCACTTTGATGCATTGGAGAAGGAAATGGCAACCCACTCCAGTGTTCTTGCCTGGAGAATCCCAGGGACAGGGGAGCCTGGTGGGCTGCCGTCTACGGGGTTGCACAGCGTCGGACACGACTGAAGCGGCTTAGCATGAGGGTCATGTGATAAGAATATGAGAGTGATAATCCTGACAGGAAGAGGTGAAAGAGGGTTATAAAGGCAGTCACCAAGGTGATGAATAGATAATGGGACCTTCTAGTTTGAAGAAATGCTATCACAAGTCTGGAGACACAAAATGGCTCAACATCTTAAGGAGTTGTTTCGGTGTACTTTGGGATGGCTGAGACATAAATCAAGAGGCTGAACTGGAGGTTGGAAAGACAGAGGCAAAGGGTGGATCATGAAAATTTAAATTGACATCAGTCGGTGTGCTTATGTTTTTCTCAAGTTACTATTCACACTCAGGTTCAGAAGTAGAGGTATTGGAGATATGAGTTTCATCAAAATTGCCTTACTGGAGATATAAACTCTTGCAAATATTTGGGAAGGATCTGCCTGAAGATAAACCCAACAGAGAAGAAAGCAGATGTGAGAGAGAGAAAGTACTGAGAACAAAGTTGGAGAGCCTGGATTCAGTCTGAATCTCACTTTTCATTAACCCAGTCAGGTTTTGTTACTTGAATCTGATAGTCCTATTTAATATAATAAACCAAAGAGGGAAGACTTTGGTTGTATTTATCAATATACATATCATAATAAGGGCTTTCCTGGTGGTTCAGTGCTAAAGAATCTGCCTGCCAATGCAGGAGACACAGGTTCGATCCCTGGGTCAGGAAAATCTCCCAAAGGAGGAAATGGCCACCCACTCCAATATTCTTGCCTAAGAAATCCCATGGACAGAGGAGCCGGGTGGGCTGTAGTTCATGGGGTTGCAAAGAGTTGGACATGACTGAGCAACTGCTTAACAACAATATCCTAATACACAGGGAAGGGAAAGTAAAGTTAAAGGAAAGTGAAGTCGCTCAGTCGTGTCCAACTCTTTGCAACCCCATGGACAGTAGCCTACCATGCTCTTCTGTCCATGAGATTTTCCAGGCAAGAGTACTGGAGTGGGCTGCTATTTCCTTCTCCAGAGGATCTTCCTGACCCAGGGATTGAACCTGGGTCTCCCACACTGCAGGCAGACGCTTTACTGTCTGAGCCACCAAGTGGGTCTTTAAAGTTCCAAAAAAAGTGGGTTTTTATATTTCCAAGGAAAAAAAATTCTCATTGCTTATTATGTTGCATGAGCTGGATATTTCCTATCTTCATTTACTTAAAAAAAAAATTGATGTTGAATACAGCCTCCTAAGTATGTTTTTCCCCACAACTAGATGGATAGGACTGGAAGGATAAGGTAAAATGGGATGGGGGAGGGTTACTTTTATAAAATAACTTTTTGTTAAACAAAGAATATCAAATTCTCTGCCTGAAGATTCCTTTCTTATTTAACAGACAGATTAGATTCAGGGGAAAATCAGTCCTGTTTAGCATATATTTAATAGATCTTAGGCACTGACTTAATAAAAATTGCATGGGTGTAAACACAAACCAAAAATAAAAACAAATGAACTGACATTTCTGGCAAGTTGAGCATGACAGGATATTAAAATCAGATTGTGGAAAAATCTGCTCAATTTAAACCCATCTAATTATAAACTCATTACCACCAAATCTGGATCTAAACAAATTCCTATGGAAGACTTTTACTTCATTTTCTCATTAATGATAAAGCAGATTTGAGACTAGAGTTGTCCCATGTATGGCTTCAGTAGAAGTATCTTATGAAAGCACAGAAACCGGCAATGTCGGGGGTGTGACTGTAATCTCTCTCAGTTTTACGGACCCAAGCACTGTGTCCTAAGCAATTTAGATCCCAGGCATCTAATAGGAACCTGCTACTTCTTATGTCAGGACTCATTTGATTATCCTCTGAAAGTGAGTAAGTTGTATGGTAAGTTTTTGTTCATTGCTTGAAATTATTTGAAGCCTGTTGTGAGTAACACCAAACCATTTACCTCAGCCTTTAACAGTCACTATAACTGGTTCTGAAAGATTTAAGGAGAATCAATCCTTTTTTATTTTATTTAGTTTTTAAAAATTTATTTTTACGAGCATATACAAGCGCCCAATCCTGAATCCCCCATGGCAGATTCATGTCAATGTATGGCAAAACCAATATGATATTGTAAAGTAAAATAAAGTAAAAACAAAACAAAACATTTATTTTTAATTGAAGGATAATTGTTTTACAATGTTGTGTTGTTTCTGCCATACATCAACATGAATCAGCCATAGATATACACATGTCCCCTCCCTATGGAGCCTCCCTCCCACCTCCTACCCCATCCTACCCCTCTAGGTTGTCACAGGACACTAGTTTGAGCTCCCCGAGTCATACAGCGAATTCCCACTGGCTATCTATTTTACATATAGTAGTGTTTCCACGCAACCCTATTTTTAAAAAGGCCATAGTCCTACAGAACTATGGCTCTATTCAATTTTCTGAGTGTCCCTCAAGTATTATGTTATGCTTTCCCAGAGACCACAAGTGAGGTTTCCAAGTTAAATATTCTGTATTGGAAGCAAGAAGCTAGGCACAGTGTTACACTACTATTTACTGCCATTATTTTCAAGAAAATAACACTCTTTGCTTTGCATATTGACCTCTCAGTAAGTTTTTATTTTTTACCTAGAGAATCAAGTTAACTTAAAACTGAGGCTTAGTATTATTCTGAAAACATGACAGTAAATACCACTCTAAAAGAACGGTAAACTAGGGCTTCCCTCGTGGTCCAGTGATTAAGAATCTGCCTTGCAATGCAAGGGACATGAGTTTGA
The DNA here is from genome assembly GCA_006408675.1 of Madoqua kirkii. Classification (NCBI taxonomy): domain Eukaryota; kingdom Metazoa; phylum Chordata; class Mammalia; order Artiodactyla; family Bovidae; genus Madoqua; species Madoqua kirkii. The sequence goes on along the minus strand of SJYC01103902.1, from coordinate 9,747 downwards.
TCCCTGGTCTCGGAAGATTTCACATGTTGCGGACTAACCCCATGTGCCACACTACTGAGCAAGCGCTTTGGAGCTCCTGCTCTGCAACAAGAGAGACCTCTGCAAGGAAGAGTCGCCACAGTTAGAGAAAGCCCGCAAGCAGCAACGGAGACCCACCACAGCCAAAAAATTAAAAAAATAAATAAAGCTTTTAGAAACATCAAAAAATAAAGAATGGTGAACTAAAAGGGAAAGATTTTCTTGCATACCCATGAACAATTTCACGTAATATGAACCAGTACTGTGTTTTATTTATTCATCTTTTAAATCAGTATCTTCACAATTTGATACTGATTGTAGACAAACTGCATATATGTCATCTTGGTAGACAGAATAATACATCTGTTTCAATATGTTGATGCCCTGGGTTTCATTTTCAAAAACTAGAATTGACTTCTGGATATAAGTAACTCTGCCAATTCACTACTGCCATAAATAATTATATAATCATCAACTTTATCAAAACTAAAATCATTTTCTTTGGTAGACGAAAGGTAATTGACCAAAAGTCTACAAACTAGACCACCTATCCTATTTGGCACAACATACTTTTCCCATGGCTTATCCTAGAAAGTGTGCTGCACAACTATGCAACTCAATATATATGGGAGCGGCTCTCAGGCTTCTTTTTGATGACTTGGAACACCTGCTTTGATGACTGGGAGCACCTGTTTTCCAGGCCAGAATCATCTTCTTTCCACAGTACCCTGTGGTGTGAAACTCTAGGCTTTCAGTCTACAGAATGTTTAACTCTGGGAGCACATCCAAATCTGCTTCCTAAGGACAGTCTTTGCTTTGCCCGCAGCCCATTTCAGTGCAAATGCGGGGAGATTTTATTTTCACATGAGCAAAAATATTGGTTGGATATCTTGGTCTTAATAGTGGAAAGATTTCTGCATCTACTTCATCTTATTTTTAAAGCACCTGCATCATCCCTCGATACAAGAATAGCGAATCTAAACACTCATTAAAGACTTTAGTCAGGGTTCCCTTGTTGATCAGCTGGTAAAGAATCTGCCTGCAATGTGGGAGACCTGGGTTCGATCCCTGGGTTGGGAAGATCCTCTGGAGAAGGAAAAGACTGTCACTCCAGTATTCTGTCCTGGAGAATTCCATGGACTGTATAGTCCATGGAGTCCCAAAGAATGGGACATGACTGAGTGACTTTCACTTTCACACTTTTCAAGCCTCTCTTAGGATATCTCCTCAGTCCTGTCTCTAAAAACTGCCTCCACCCCAGGGTAGGGTCTTAGAAGACTGTTCTCTCTGGCTCAGGCTCCCAGACATGAATTGGATTAGGGATGGGAGCTGACTCAAACTGGGTTACTCACGGCCTCTCTTCCAGGAATTTGGGATAGGATTCACAGTACTTGCCAATTTTAATCCATGATTGATATGAAAGGGAAATGTGAAATTTGCAAGCCATGAGGCAGATAGATATCCTTTACTAAGTGAACACAGACAGGTAAAACTAGTCTTTAGAGAGAGAAACAGAGATGCATGGCTGTGTAGACCAATGGAAAGACTGACTGCCTCTCATTTCAAGAGTTTTCTAATTTCTTGTTTCAGCCCTTTTTGAAGCCTAGGTTTACTCCCCACATTTCCACTCTAGTCCTACCTGGCATATTCTTGTATCTCATTTTTGTTAACTTAGCTCTGACACGACTGAGCGACTGAGCTGACTGATTAAGTGATACCAATGGAAAAGCCACCTTCAAGCAGTGATGCTTTGCCTCGGTCAGGCCTGCTTTTATTAGAAATTGTAATCAGAAAACATCACATGAAACAAACTTCTGCATTTGGTGAAAAAACTCTGCTTGAGACCACTAATCTCAGTTCCCTCCTTATATATTTCCTACAGCATTCAGGCTTGATATTAAGAGTCTGACTACTTCTTTAGTCTCTGCTGCTGCCAGAAGTCTCAGAGGTAGAGATGGTACACACATATGCTGCTAGTAATAACTGTCAAGACAAGACTTGTTCCTTCTTGTTTTTATGGAACTAATCTTTTACTTCTAGTACAAATTTACGAAACATTTTTTTACATGTGTTTTAAACTGCCTTGAATAGTTTTTAGGGGGGAGAGAAATGCAAGTGAAAAAACCAACAATCCTCTGTTTAGTTCATCAAAGTTTCTAAGAAAGCATTCTTATAAAAATTAAGGGCAATTTAGATACGTTAATATATATGTGGGAAAAGTCATGCTGCTTACAGCTGCAAGCATTCAGCTTTATTCCTAAAACATGAAACGTAACTTTAACTGTAATTCTCTCTTAAGTCTAATGAATGATATTAATGATTTTACATCAGTTATTTATATGTCTGGGTGCATTCTGTTAAACAATATTTTAAGTAATTCTAGATAATTAGCAAAAAGTGTAGCAGAGGTCACTTCTATTTTCCTTTAAAACCCATGAGAATAATTTCTAAATTCCATGTTTACTGGATTGATTCATGTGTTAAGTACCACCCCTTACTCCCAGCAATGGAGGTGCATATAATCTAGGTAGTTTTCAGTGAATTTTTCTATATTGCTTCTCTTTTGAAGATTGACAGAAAGTATTTGCTGAATTGCTTTTATTTTCCGTACTGAGTATTGACATTCTTCACTTGTCCTAATCCCCTGATTTCCAGAGTATAAGCTACTGGCAGTCTTAAGCTAAGGTTGCATATAAGACTCTCTTAACTATCTTCCCAGTCATGGGCCAAGTATACAAATTCTAAGGCCTTAGCAGTCTCTGGATGTCACTGATCAAGGTAAGAATAGAATTACCCTATCAACCTTTTATTTACTTACTTTTGACCTCCATTTTCTGTATGTATTTCTCTATCTTAGGCAGTAAGAACACTAGGGGAAATGGTGACAGAGACAGTTTCATATGCAAAAGTACGTTTTTACTAAAAGCTCATTAAATTTATATTGCCTGCTTCTATTAATAATCTCAAGGTAGGATAGAGTCTAATTATGAATGATACTTTTAAAATCCTTAAAAGTAAATAGCAATTGTTAAAGTGCATAACTTAGAAAATGACCATGGGTGTTAGTTGCATCATCTTAACTACATGTTTGTTTAATATCATTTGAAATCTATCATCTCAGTGGACAGTTAAGCAAGAAGAGAGAGAGAAAATGACAAAAAGACAGATAGCTGGTTATAAAAAGATGCAGCTCCTAAGATGGATAAATACAAACAGTGAGAAGTAGGTCTCTAATGGACAGAAATTAGCTGTCAACAATTGAAAACGATTCAAAAGGCATTTTGAATTGCAGTAAAGAACATGACAGAAAAAAGAAGAATGTGCAAACAGTAATTAGATAACCCAAATCTCCTTGGTATGTTTCCACTTGGCGCTCTGTTTGGCCAGGCAATTTAGGTTAATTTGGAAAAGAATAGAGTAGGTGTCCTTCTAGTCATTTTGCAAGCAAAAATGTGACTTTATAAAAGTTAAAAATGTTTAACCTGCAATTATTCCATCATTTGAAAAAGTAAAAATCTTTCATCAAATAAAATATTGTATGGTTATTACTTATAGAAGTCATTGCATAACTGATACCTATTCTGAGTCAAAAGCATAGATTTCAGTATAATGGTACATATGATTTTCTGTGGGTTGCATATTATTTTGCAAGGAAATCATTTGTTTAGTTATTTACTTAATTTTTAAATATTTAAGTAGGGTAGGTAGTTATGGGTGCATAAATCATGTCATTTCTACTTGAAAACTGCAGAGGATTCCAGCGTTCTCAGCAGAATTACATTCTTTTTCTTTCTTCTTAATTATTTTCCTTTCTTTTTCTATCACAGGTTCACTCGAAAATTTATATTGCACTCAGTGAAGGAGTCTCCCTCAGAAGAAGGGTAGCAATTACTGTAACAAACACTGCTTAAAGTGCTTTCAGATGCCATTCACAGTTTTAAGCACTTCACAGGTACTGACCCATTTAATCTTCACAACAATCATATGATATAGTAGTATTTTTAGCTTCACTTTACCATTGGAGAAATTAAGGCACAGAGTTTAAGTAACCTGCCCATAGTCATGTAGGTAGAAACGGCAGAACCAGATAAGCAAACAGTCTGTTTTTGAGTAGGAGCTTCTAACCATTATGCTACACTGCCTGTCGACACTTGACTGTTTGTAATTTAAATATTTAAAAGAAAGATAATCTAACCCATAAATAATTTGATTACGTTGAAACAGGAGAGACAGTGGTTTTGGGTCCACAAGATAATATTGCTGCAATGAGACTAATATCTCACACGTTGAAGTGTGGGGCTTTCTTGGCTGAATCTTCAATGCTTAAGCCTTGGAAGGTCAGCTCATCTTGGGTAATCTCACTCATCTTTATATGTTACCTGTAAAAATTAAGCAAACACCAACACTAAAACTAGTCAATTAATCTCAAACTAAGCTAAAAATGGGCATGAAAAATAAATGCGAGAGGGAAGAATCAGAGAATGATTTGATTGCTATTGTTGAATGTCTACATTCTACAAGAAGACAATGAAGAATACTGTTTTGTTTATTTTTTTTTTTAAGTATAGTAGTGAATTTGCTGAAACAGAATGTCAGAGTTGAAAATTAATACCAATAAAGTCAGTATTGAGCTTCCCCGGTGGCTCACACAGTAAAGAGTATGTGTGCAAGGCAAGAGACTAGGGTTCAATCATTGGGTTAGGAAAATCTCCTGGAGAAGGAAATGGCTACCCACTCCAGTATTCTTGCCTAGGAAATCCCACGGACAGAAGAGCCTGGGGAGCCCCAGTCCATGGGGTCACAAAGGGTTGGACATGACTGAGAGACTAATACTTGAGTTCCAGGTCAGTATTAATAACCAGTACTTAGTGAGCTCTGACCACATGAGGCTGGATAATCTGCTGAGAATTTTACACTGCATACTCAGAAGAACACTAGAAAGTAGGTGGCATTGTTCTCCCATTTTTCAAACGTAGAAACTGAGACAGAGCAGTTAACCGACTTACTCACATCTGATATCTAGGAAGTAGTATAACACAGAGAACCCTGATCAATATTATGCAATAACCTAAATGCAAAAAGAATTTGAAAAATAATAGATACATGTATACAGATAACTAAACTCCAATACAGGGCTTCCTGGCGACTCAAAGGTAAAGAATCTGCCTGACAATGAGGGAAAAGTGGGTTTGATCTCTGGGTCAGGAAGATCCTCCAGAGAAGGAGATGGCAACTCCCTCTATTATCCTTGCCTGAGAAATTCCATGGACAGAGGAGCCTGGTGGGCTATAGTCCATGGGGTTGCAAAGAGTCAGACACAACAGAGAATAAACAACAACAACAAACATTCTCCAATAAAAAAATAAAAAGTTTTTTAAAAAAGGATTTAAATCTAGGATTCAGTGCAAAGCTTGAGCTTTTAACCAAAATTCTTCATTGCTACTCTTTAGTTTTCTATTTATCTGTGAACTATTGGACAAATGGAATTGCTCTAATCAGTTGCTATCATAAAAATGTCCTTGTTCTGTATGCTTTCCTTTACATCTCACCTTTTCTTCATGACCAAGGGCAAGGCCCTTTTCTGTGACATTTTTGCCAGCTGCCAAGTTCAGTGATAATTAAGGTTATAATGAGAGTTAATATTTTATAACCACAATAGGACGGAGTCACTCCCAAACCTCCCTTCAGCTTGACTCTTCTCCAGAGCACTTCCCATCATCTTTCCTAGATGGGACACAGACTCTTCTATGGGGCTCTGCATGCTGTAGGTTTATGAAGCGTGACCTCAGCATGGACATGTAGGAGAGTGAGAGAAGCAGCAATGGGAAAATGGAGTAGTTGAACTGTGATGTGGTGGCTAGAAAGACCTCAGCCAGCGTTAGGCAGTTCTGGAACTGAACTGGCCCTTCAGAGTTGTCCTGAACTGAAGTGATGAGACTAATCTTTGTGCCTCTCATTAAGCAAGTTTTCAACTCTGGCTGCATTTGGGGAAAGAAGGGATGTCTCTGGGGGCATTTAACTTCTTTTGAACAGAGGCAGCACCCAGTAAGGAATTCAACTGTTGAGTCTTCAGCAAGCAGTGCTCCCATGAGCTGAAAGAAAAAAGCAGAGTGCTCTCCTAAAGGAGAGACTGAGGTAACACACCTTTAGCTCTGCATCACCTGACATTCTAAATATTATACTTACTGCTTGTGTATTGTCTTTCTCCTCTGTTTCTCTCCTTCCATAAGCTATGGAAGAGCAGGAATCTTTGTTTTTGCTTTATTTCTAGCATGTAGAATGTGTGCGTGCCAAGTCATTTCAGTTGTGTCCAACTCTTCACAACCTCATGGGCTGTAGCCTGCCAGGCTCCTCTGACCATGGGATTCTGCAGGCAAGAACACTGGAGTGGGTTGTCGTGCCTTCTTCCAGAGGATCTTTCCAACCCTGGGATCGAACAGACGTCTCTTATGTCTTCTGCATTAGCAGGTGGATTCTTTAACACTAGTGCCGCTTGGGAAGGTGCATGTAGAATAGCACTTAGTAAGGATGCAGAAGGGGTTCTCACAGATACTTGTTGAATGAATCAGTGTACAAACGGATGAATACATATTTTGTGTCCTGATGAGAAAATTAAAACTTAAACAAATGAATTGCCTTCCTCAGGGTCTAATACCTAGGGAGTAGCAGAGCTTGGATGCAGACTGGTCTGACCCATGTGCTAAATCACTTCACTAGAAAGTTTCTCATTTTTATAGCTGCTGCTGCTAAGTCACTTCAGTCGTGTCCGACTCTGTGCGACCCCGTAGATGGCAGCCCACCAGGCTTCTGTCTCCCTGGGATTCTCCAGGCAAGAACACTGGAGTGGGTTGCCATGTCCCTCTCCAATGCATGAAAGTGAAGAGTGAAAGTGAAGTTGCTCAGTCATGTCCAACTCTTACTGACCCCATGGACTGCAGCCTATCAGGCTCCTCCACCCATGGGATTTTCCAGGCAAGAATACTGGAGTGGGTCACCATTGCCTTCTCCCATTTTTATAGCAAGGGAAGATAATTTGGCACATTACCTTTATTTAATTGATGAAGAATTAAAGTCTATAGTGGAGAATCCTCATGAGCCAAGATACCAAGTCCTGTATTTTCTACCTGAATATACCATTTTCCTTTAGCAATTAGAACATACAACTGAGTAACCTAGCCTGGGGCCAGTCAGTAACACAGTTGTGTGGGACATTTATCTTGGTGTCTAAGTTTGCTTTGCTAACATAGCACCTTTACTTCTACGATATCAAGATTCATGAAGTGTTCCAGATAACTTAATTTCCAGGACTTCTTCAACTGACCAACTTTCATTTGAAGGTTTGGCATAGGATGGCTCATTTCCAATTTTCTCAGGAGGCTCTGGTGAGCAGGTCATAATTCACTGTGTCTTGAAAGTCCAGAAACCAAATATGAACTGTCAAGGAGAAATATGCAGATTCACATGCTGGCAGATAGCAAGCATGTGTTAGAATTTAAATGGATGATTCCCAAGGTTCCAGCACATTCTGTAAGGGTAAATTTTTTAAGACCTAAATCGTCTCTAGGGAATTTGGAAGTTATGACAGCTATAGTTATGAAAATGAATATATATTTGGAAGGATTTATTTTTAGGGTGGATGAAGTAAAGGTGATGAAATAATTAGATGTATTAGCAATGGTTTCAGAAAAGTCAGTTATGGAAAGGTTGCTCAGATAGGCTTTTCTGTCTCCAAAACAACAGATAACTGGAAGAAAACTAAAAACTCGAGAAGGTTTTAGCTTCAGTGGCAAGATAATAAATAGATGCCATGATATGGCCCCTGCCTATGAATCCAGCCCCTTATCCTATATTTCCTTTTCCAGATTCATCAGCCTGTCATTCCTTACTCCTGTCGTTTGCACCATCTGATGAAGTTGCTGGTTTTCTTAGTAAAGCATGCATCAGAATAACTTGGAAGGCTTGTTAAAACAGAGTGCTCGGTTGACCCCTGGGCCCCGAGTTTCTGATTCACTAAGTGTGAGTTAGGGTCTGAAAAGGAGCATGTTCCCAGGTGTTGCTGGATGGTTCTGCTGCAGCATTCACACTTTGAGGACCGAAGTCCTCAAAGCATATTGATTTTTTCCCCCTGTTGCTAGAAAGTCTGATACAATTTCATCTCTACCTGTACACACGAGAGAGTCCTCAACCCTGTCATCCCACCCTCCATCCCCATAATTTCAACAGTGAAGTTTTATTTAACTTTAAAGTCTCCTTTAAGGCATTTTTAAAAAAATTTTGGAAACTTTCCCTGACATATTTGGGTTTTTCTCTGTGTGCTCCTTGAAGCATCACATGTAACCCTGTATTGTAACCTTGTGTAATTTTCTGAACCTTTCAATTAGCTTTTGTGAAAGCCAGGAACAAGTGTATTCTTCTCATCTTTGAATCCCCAGTGCTTTCCTCTATATCTGGCCCTGATTAATATTTTTTGATTGCATGAAGGAATGAATAAATAAATGGAAAAACTGAACATTCTTCTGTGTGCTTTACCGTTTGCTGCTTCCTTTCCAGTGCCCTTTACTTTCCTTCTTATTATGTCAAATTTAGGAACAAACTTTGTATCAAAGTTAGAGATAAACTCTTTTACTTCTAAGGATAAAAACTCAGGCAACAACATTGGAAACATTGCTAATATTATTCCTTCATCTCAGAATGAGGATGTGTGTATAAATGTAGGACATATGTATATCATATATGAATATATTATATATGTATATATGGGACTGCAAGGATATCAAACCAGTCAATCCTAAAAGAAATTAGTCTTGAATAGTCCTTAGAAAGACTGGTGCTCAAGCTGAAACTCCAATACTTTGGCCACCTGATGTGAAGAACTGACTCATTAGAAAAGCACCTGATGCTGGGAAAGATTGAAGGCAGAAGGAGAAAGGAATGACAGAAGAGAGATGGTTGGATGGTATCACTAACTCAATGGACGTGAGTCTGAGCAAGCTCCGGGAGTTGGTGATGGACAGGGAAGCCTGCCATCAAGCTGAAACTCCAATACTTTGGCCACCTGATGTGAAGAACTGACTCATTAGAAAAGCACCTGATGCTGGGAAAGATTGAAGGCAGAAGGAGAAAGGAATGACAGAAGAGAGATGGTTGGATGGTATCACTAACTCAATGGACGTGAGTCTGAGCAAGCTCCGGGAGTTGGTGATGGACAGGGAAGCCTGCCGTGTGGCAGTCCATAGAGTCACAAAGAATCGGATATGACTTAACAACTGAACAGATACACATATATAGGGCTTCCCTGGTAGCTCTGCTGGTAAAGAATTTGCCTGCAATGTAGGAGACCCCAGTTCGATTCCTGGGTTGGGAACATCTGCTTGAGAAGGGACAGACTACCCACTCTATTCTTGGACTTCCCTGGTGGATTTGACAGTAAAGAATCCACCAGTGCAGGAGAACTGGGTTTGATCCCTGGGTTGAGAAGATCTCCTGGAGGAAGGCATGGCAACCCACTCCAGTATTTTTGCTTGGAGAATCCCCATGGACAGAGAGCCCTGGTAGGCTACAGTCCATGGGGTCGCAAAGAGTTGGACATCACTGAGCCACCAAGCACAGCACAGCATACACATATATGGACTTGCCACGTGGCACCAGTGGTAAAGAAGCGTCCTACCAATGTGAGGGACATAAGAAATGGGTTCTATCCATGAGTGGGAAGATCTCTTGGAAGTGGGC
>SJYC01103901.1:0-87516 GCA_006408675.1 Madoqua kirkii | reverse complement strand
GGGTTTCCCCATTCCTTCCTTCCATCCCCCATCTTCCCAGGCCCTCATTCAGTTTCATCCCTGAGCCATTCTAGATGACCTCGGAGGAGCAAAGACCAGAGACATCAGTGTCCTAGCGTGTAGTCATCCCATGCAGGCTGCAATCAGTGGACCCTCAGGAGACAAGTCTGCCCTGGAGATCAGCCTTTGGGAATCACCACAGAGTATGGTGTTGACAAGACCAAGCCCTAGAGCTGCCTACCTGGACTCACCATTTCCAGTCCACCATTTATTAGTGTGACCTCAGGCAAGTTTCTCAGCCTCCATTTCTGCATCTGTGAAATGGGGGTGGTGAGACCAGGATGCACATTTTAATTTTAGGATTATTAGTGAAGGTACAACATTTAGGACAGTTCATGCAAGGTGATCTCAGTATCAATCACTCAACACTATTATCATTGAGGTTATTGCTTTTATTATTCTTGGAAGTGGGAGATTTGCAGAAAGCAGGTCCTTCAGGGATGGGAAGACTGAAGGGACCCTTCCCTCTGATTCTATTTCAGCAGCATCCACTCAGTCGTGACTCCTGGGGCCACACGCCTCTGCCCTTCCTCCATCTAGCTTGCTTCATCCTTTTCAGCTTCCTCCCTGCAAGGATGGCCCTTCTCAGCTGGAATCATTGAACCCGTCCAAGGTCTCAGAACATATTCAGTGGATGGCTCAGCTTAAAGATGAATTTTTAGAAGGAGAAAACGATCTTTAATCTACGTGCATGTTGATCACCTATGGGGCCAGCAGACCTGGGAGACAGGAGTCCTCCAAGCCTTCTGGCTGGTGGGTAAAGCATAGTCCTTTAACAGATCATATCAATACAGTGAAAAGAGCTAGAGGGGCACAGGGCAGCGAGAGGCCTCAAAGGAAAGTTTTATCTCCAGCTAGAACTCTCCAGCACAATCCACTGAGCATCCTGTGTTCCCACGCTGGAATTACCAGAACATCACAACTCTGCTCAGGCTTCCCGGGTGGCCCAGTGGTGAAGAGTCCACCTGCAATGCAGGAGACCCCTAGATAGGGAAGATCCCCTGGCGGAGGAAATGGCAACCCCGCTCCAGTATTCTTGTCTGGGAAATCCCATGGGCAGAGGAGGCTTGCCGGCAACAGTCCATGGGGGTCACACACACACACAAGAACTCTGCTTTTGGAAAAGGAAGTGCTGAGAAAGTATAAACTCATCTTTTCTAAATGTCCCATCTTTTCTACTTTGGGTTTTGGAAGCAGGGCTCCTTAGCAGGAGCAGAGGCAGCACCGTGTAAGCTCTGAGTGGGCAGCTTTCCTGGAGCATCGCGCGAACCAGAAAACATCCCCGGATGTGGGGCAGACCCAAAGTTGCCGCCTCCAGCCGCTGGGACTGATCACGCTCCGGGCTTCAACCGAGGTCAGCTGGAGAGATGGATGGACTGAAATAGAATCCCAGAATGGGCTCCAAGAACTAAATAGAAAGAGAGAGGCCCAGAGGCACAGACAGAACTCTCCAGGGATGAAAAGGCTGTGGAGAGAGAAGAAACACAAAGAGAAAGCGATAAAAGGATTCTCAGATAAGGAAACTTCCAAGGACGAAGGGCTTAAGAGATTGGCAAATGATGGAGAGAGCTCATAACTTCTCTTCCTCTGGTCCACAGGAGCAGAGACAGCTGATGTTGAAAACTGGTACAGAGAGCTCAGAGAAGTGTTGGGAGAAGACAGTGTATCCGGTGACCCCCGCCCTCGGCTTGAAATTCGGTGATGGTTCTCCCCAGCACAGCAGAGGTGAGCGACCCACTGATTAGGAACGATTGTGTTCTGTCATCCCTTCAGGGCAAATGGCTTTTTTTTTTTTTTCCAAACTCTGAGACAGGATCCCCTCTTCCCGCAGGTCCAGTCATCCTCAGAAGTCTCATGGGTGACACATGAGATGCATCTTGGCAAACCAGAGTCCTCGACAGCAACTCGTAACAGCACAGGCTCTTTATGTGGGAGAAATAATGAAACACCTTATTAGTGAAACAAAAGGCAATGTGCAAAAGGACTGGTGGAAAATGGAGGGAAATTGCTTCCTTCTGGACCCAACTCACAAGCATATGCCCTTTCCAAACTGGGTGGGATTTTTTTTTTTTTTTTGGCTGTCTTTTTTGTTTCTGTTTAAAGTTTAATATATCAGATCATTGTTGCATTTCAAAAGGAATATATATAATATTAATATTATGATATTAACAAATAGATATATAATATGAACATAGAGTAACTAGTGAATATGGGCTTCCCCAATGGCTCAAGGCAAGAATACTGGAGTGGGTTGCTATTTCTTTCTCCAGGGGATCTTCCCAACCCAGGGATCAAACCCAGGTCTCCTGCACTGAGGGCAGATGCTTTACCATCTTAGCCACCAGGGAAGCCTATAGTTATTTATAGCATCCCTCATTTCATTATCTCAGAAGACCTGGGTTCAGCCCCTGGCTTGGGAAGGTCCCCTGGAGAAAGAAATAGCAACCCACTCCAGCATGCTTGCCTGGAAAATCCCATGGACAGAGGAACCTGGTGGGCTATAGTCCATGGGGTCGCAAAGAGTTGGACACAACTGAGCATTCAGGCACAGTGACTATGTCCTCAGACCATCAAAAGAAACACACCTCCATCGCTTCATTTATCCTAAAAATAAAGTTTACTTTTAATTTTAAAAAGTCATAAATGCACACTATTAGGAAAAACCTACAGAAGAAAAAAATGGAACCAGCCAGTCCACAATAAAAAAAGAAATTACTTTTATCCTATAAATCTTCCTAGTCTTTTCATCTCTATATACATACTGTTCCATTGTTAATTGCTTTTTCCTGAAAAAAAAAAAATAAGCAATCATAGTAGCTACTGGGATTTTTTTAAGGATACAGTGAAGTAACAGTCTCTCTGTTGTGTCTGACTCTTTGCACCCGCATGGACTGTGACCCACCAATCTCCTCTCTCCATGGAATTCTCCAGGCCATAGTACTGGAGTGGGTAGACGTCTCCTTCTCCAGGGGATCTTCCCAACCCAGGCATCAAACCCAGGTCTCCCGCATTGCAGGCAGATTCTTTACCAGCTGAGCCACCAGGGAAGGATATACTGGATATAGGCTATTCTTGGCTACCCAGCATCTATTTCACCTTCCTGTGTTAACTGTGCCATATTCTCTTTGGGGTATGATTCCCCATTGAATATGTCTTATAGGAATGCCACTTGGAATGTCCTGGGCTCCTCTAACCATGGGGGAGGGAATCTGATGAACTTAGGCCAGTTGAGCGCTCCTTTGCTGAAATTTGCACTTTGAATAGAGAGACGGAGAAGAAAGGAGAGAGGGAGAGAGGGAAGGAGAGAGGGAGGAATGAAATAGGAAAGAAAAAGACAAGGAAAGAGAAAGAGAAAGGAAGGAAGGAAGGAAGGGTTAAAGCTCATACACCCCAGTGCAACTTCCAAATGAGACAGCGGCACTGTTCCTGCTACCTCTACGCCCCCACTCTCCTTCATAAACGCCTCGACTCCTGGGCCCACTTTTCTGGACTGATAGTCAGTGCTATGAACTCTTCCATGCCCTTTCGGCAAATTTCATTTTTTCTTAAGGCAAGAAGAGTCTTTTTCTGTTACTTATATCCAAAGGATCCAGAGTGAAAATATGGCCAAAATGCAGCATAGGGACAGGACGCAGCAGGGGAAAATCTGCCAGCCACTTTGGCACCACTCACCAAACACTGCCACCCCACCTTCAGTCGAGTTCTTTTGACTTAGAAGAATCAGTGCTGTTACATCAAGACGCTAGGGTGGTAGACTGATTGCTTTAAAGAGTTTATTTTCAACCTCAACATGTAAACAGGTTCTTGACAACATGACATTTTAGCACTTCTTCAAAAAAGATAGAGTCTGTCCCTCCACCCCTGAAACTAGGCTGGTGACTTACTTTGGCTCAGGCGGCAGAAATAAAGACGTGCCCTTTGGACACCAAGAGGACTTGGGTGCTCCACTGGCTGTTTTGGATCCCAGCTGGCTCCAGGAGAGGGAGGTGGGTGCTCTGCTTGACGGAAGAGTAGACAAGAGATAGCCTGCCTGAGGCCACACTGGACTGGAGCTCCCAGATGACCCACCAACCGACCCTCCTGCTGACTGCAGATCCACGAGCTAGTCCAGCCAAGATCAGCCAAGCCCATCCCAGAGCAGCAGGACTGCTCAGGTGGTTTGTCAATTTCTAAGTGTGATAAATGCTATTTTGGAGAGGGTGCTCAGAGGTTAAAGCATCTGCCTCCAGTGCGGGAGATTCGGGTTCGATCCCTGGGGCGGGAAGATCCCCTGGAGAAGGAAATGGCAATCCACTCCAGTATTCTTGCCTGGAGAATCCCATGGACGGAGAAGCCTGGTAGGTTACAGTCCACGGGTCGCAAAGAGTCAGACACGACTGAGCGACTTCAGCTGACCTGACCTGGAGAGGGTGAGATGTATGGAAAGAGTGACATGGAAACTCCCATCGCCATATGTGAAGTAGACGGCCAATGGGGATTTGCCGTCTGGCTCAGGAAACTCAAACAGGGGCTCTGCATCAATCTAGAGGGCTGGGATGGGGCAGGAGGGAGGTTCAAAAGGGAGGGGATATAAGTATACCTATGGCTGATTTGTGTCGAGGTTTGACAGAAAACAACAAAACTCTATAAAGCAATTATCCTTCAATTAAAAAAAAATAAAAAGAAAAAATGTTATTTTGTAAAAAAAAAAAAGTATAAGGACAATAGGGGCTCTTATATATTATCTGAACTAAATATAAGGAAGTACATTCTGAAAATATCATTCAATTACTTGTGGGAAAAATACCATCAGTTGAGACTCCCAGAAATGCCATAAAGCACACAATAGTCCAAATATCTCAACTGCTTTAGCAGCTTGATAAGGACTTGAGCCCTGGGGCCAGAGGACCTCATCCTGCCATGTGCTGGCCATGTGACATTAAGCAAGTGTGTCTCTGTTTCCTCACCTACAAGAAGATGGAAATATAGGGTCAACCTCAAGGGGTAAATGACAAAGCAGTTATAAAGGTTTAAAGAGATATTACCCATTGTAGTGTTAGCCATTATAAACAGTATTCTCCCATGCCTGTCTGCTATTCAGAATCAGGAGGTTTGAAAAGAGTCAGTCTTTTCTTTACTCAGTTTGATCAGTTTTGCTTTCTAATGGGAATAGTAGCTTTCACTTAATGTATACTGATCTAGTCAGAGTTAATTGTATCATACTGTTATATTTTCCATTTCTTTTAAATTCCTGCCTCCTTTTGGATATATTGTGTTCAATTTCTTCCTTTGTTAAATATATATATTTATATATGCACAATATATAAATATTCTAAGTGTGCATAATTTAAATATATTATTTATAACATATATTTTATACATATGTACATACCATCATTCTTCCAGTGGTTATTCTAAAGACTATCACACATATTCATTGGATCATGGAAAAAGCAAAGGAGTTCCAGAAAAACATCTACTTCAGCTTCATTGACTACACTAAAGCCTTTTACTGAGTGGATCACAACAAACTATAGAAAACTCTTAAAGAGGTGAAATACCAGACCACCTTATCTGTCTCCTGAGAAACCAGTATGTGGGTCAAGAAGCAACAGTTAGAACCAGACATGGAATAATTGACTGGCTCAAAACTGGTCAAGGAGTATGTCAAGGCTGTATATCGTCACTCTGCTTACTTAACTTATATTCAGAGTATATGTTACATCACACAAAATGCCAGGCTGGGTGAATCACAAGCTGGAATCAAGATGGCCAAGAGAAATATCAACAACCTCAGCTATGCAGATGACACCACTCTAATGGCAGAAAGTGAAGAGGAACTAAAGAACCTCTTGGTGATGGTGAAAGAAGAGATTGAAAAAACTGGCTTAAAATTTAACATTCAAAAACTGAAATCATGGCGTACAGTCCTATCACTTCAAGGCAAGTAGAAGGGGAGGATGTGAAAGCAGTGATAGATTTTGCTTTCATGGGCTCCAAAATCACTATGGACGTAAGAAAAACTATGACAAACTTAGACAGTGTATTAAAAAGCAGAGACATCACTTTGCTGGCAAAGGTCCATATAGTCAATGTCATGGTTTTTCCAGTAGTCATGTATAGCTGTGAGAGCTGGACCATAAAGAAGGCTGAGTGTCATCAGAGTTAATTGTATCATACTGTTATATTTTCCATTTCTTTTAAATTCCTGCCTCCTTTTGGATATATTGTGTTCAATTTCTTCCTTTGTTAAATATATATATTTATATATGCACAATATATAAATATTCTAAGTGTGCATAATTTAAATATATTATTTATAACATATATTTTATACATATGTACATACCATCATTCTTCCAGTGGTTATTCTAAAGACTATCACACATATTCATTGGATCATGGAAAAAGCAAAGGAGTTCCAGAAAAACATCTACTTCAGCTTCATTGACTACACTAAAGCCTTTTACTGAGTGGATCACAACAAACTATAGAAAACTCTTAAAGAGGTGAAATACCAGACCACCTTATCTGTCTCCTGAGAAACCAGTATGTGGGTCAAGAAGCAACAGTTAGAACCAGACATGGAATAATTGACTGGCTCAAAACTGGTCAAGGAGTATGTCAAGGCTGTATATCGTCACTCTGCTTACTTAACTTATATTCAGAGTATATGTTACATCACACAAAATGCCAGGCTGGGTGAATCACAAGCTGGAATCAAGATGGCCAAGAGAAATATCAACAACCTCAGCTATGCAGATGACACCACTCTAATGGCAGAAAGTGAAGAGGAACTAAAGAACCTCTTGGTGATGGTGAAAGAAGAGATTGAAAAAACTGGCTTAAAATTTAACATTCAAAAACTGAAATCATGGCGTACAGTCCTATCACTTCAAGGCAAGTAGAAGGGGAGGATGTGAAAGCAGTGATAGATTTTGCTTTCATGGGCTCCAAAATCACTATGGACGTAAGAAAAACTATGACAAACTTAGACAGTGTATTAAAAAGCAGAGACATCACTTTGCTGGCAAAGGTCCATATAGTCAATGTCATGGTTTTTCCAGTAGTCATGTATAGCTGTGAGAGCTGGACCATAAAGAAGGCTGAGTGTCAAAGAACTGATGCTTTTGAACTCTGATGCTGGAAAACACTCTCAAGAGTCCCTCGGACAGTAAGAAGATCAAACCAGTCAATCCTAAAGGAAATCAACCCTGAATATTCATTGGAAGGACTGATATTAAATTTGAAGCTCCCAAACTGGCCACCTGATGTGAAGAGTGATTCAATAGAAAAGACCCTGATGCTGGGAAAGATTGAGGGCAGGAGGAGAAAGGGACAACAGAGGATGAGATGGCTGGATGGCATCACCAACTCAATGAACATGAGTTTGAGCAAACTCCAAGAAGTTTATAGTGAAGGACAGGGAAGCCTAGAGTGCTGCAGTCCATAGGTTGCAAAGAGTTGAACAGGACTTAGCAACTGAACAATAACAGCAAACAGACTCATCTCCCCAAGAGATAAATTTTGCCTTTAACATATGGTAGAATTTAAAAGGTCTTCTTTTACAGAGAATAAACAAGTTTGATTACCAAAAGAGAGGGTGGTGGGGCAGGGAGGGATAAATTAGAAGTCTGGCAGAGATTAACACTGCTCAGAAACTGAATCACTTTGTTGTACACTAGAAACTTATATGACATTGTAAATCAACAATATTTCAATAAAATACGACGTACATACAAGGTCTTCTCAGACACGGGGATTCCATGATTCTGTGGTTTTACTCAAATGACTAAAAGGTTAAAAGACAAGGAACACAAACCTCACTACCACCCTTTAGGGTCATGTATGGGAGGGTTAAGTTTCCCAAACTGTATGGATCAAAGCTTTCTAGAATATAGTGATGACTGTTGTGCATTGCAAATCTCCTTTCTTCATGCATTTGTACAAACCTGAATGTACTCTCGTCCCTGTTAAATAAACAGAAGCTTCACATCCAAAGGAAGCACAAAGCAGTGACAGAGGATGAAACAGACTAAAAATGATCTGGAGGGAAAAATACAGGCAATGATCTAGAGCCCAAGGGAGTAAAATGTCCACTCCAAAAAAAGAAGGGCCCTTAAATGCTCCCCCTCCCCTCTTCCTCCCAGTTTGGTGCTGGGAGCCAGGCAGGCACCAGCAGATCCTGGTTGCTCTGGGTGTTCCTGCTGGGGAGCAGGGAGGTGGAGGCACCAAGCCAGATGCTGGAGTAAGTGTGGGTGAGCTTGACGTCAAGTTTATGAGCCAAATGGCACTTGCCGAGTCCCACCTCTCCAAATCCCATCCAGAAAGGACCCATGAACGCAAGCCATGCCCACCTTTGAAGGCTCTCCTGGTCCCCTTGATCACAGTCATCTTTTCTTCCTCTAATGAGAAAGAAGACTTTGGAGGCTAAGACTGGGCTGTCCTGTGAGATGCTGTGACTCCGGCCTCATCTTTGACACACCGCAGCTCTGCAAAGGCCACAAGAGGTTCTTCTTTGTGTGTCCAGCTGTGCCCCTGGCCCCAACCCCAGGCTTGGAGCAGCCAGTGCACAGCAGGCTCCAGAGGGGCTGCGGTCAAAGACTGGACTCCCCTGGCTGGTCACCCTCCCCTCACACGTGCATTCCGAGCTGGCTCCTTCATTCCTGAGTCTCTCTCTCCCAGGTTTTGGGCAGAGGGCTTCAGGCACCTCTGCCAAAACCTCCGTATGGGAGGGGGAAAGGAAACCTTGAGACAAGTTTTTCCACTGTGAGTACCCAGTGTTTTTCCACTTTCAGCTCTCCTCACTCTCCTCCTCCACCCCAGGCCCATAAAACTGCTGGAGCCTTTTACTCAAAGCTCACTCAGCTACCAGATGCCCCCCACATCTGTGCTGGTCTGCCAGACCCTCCATCAGGACCCACTGCAAGGTGGGAGGACGGGGGAGGGTCTTCACTTCCAGTGGCTCAGCCTCTCCCTTACGCAGCCACAGCACGCTCCCCTGCACTTCATTCCGGCTCCTTGACGCTGCAATCTGCAGCTCCTACACCCAGCAGCTCAGCACTCTCTGCAGCTCCGCTGAGCTCCTAACATAAATAAATGAATAAAATAATTACCCAGGATGAAACAAAATATCAAACGGAATTTCTGGTGTTGTCTTAGAATCTGGGCTGAAGCCCCAGGCTGAGAACAATAGATGATGAAGAAAACACATTCCACATCCCTGCAAACTCAAACAAAAGACGGGAGGAGTAGACCACCCAGTCGCCACGTCCTAAGGGGCAGCCAAACCAGGGTGTGGTCCTGTGACCACCTGCGTCCCCAGCCTGGAGAGAAGGAGTGGACTTGCAGGGGGCGCATGAGGGACTCTGGTCCCAAGCGTTGCTATGGCACCAGAGCAGAGACAGTCTGTGAAGACAGACTGCCTACGGTAGACTTCCAGCATCCACAGCAGAGACCAGAGGAAGGATCCAAAGGTGAGAGGCTGGCTGGAGCTGCCAGTGATGGAAGGGCCGAGGGAGGGCCTGTCCTTCTGGAGTGTCACAGGCAAGACACTTGATGTTCATTCCCAGGGGGGCCAGAGCCACCTGGCCTTCCTCTTGAAAGGACCACTCAGCGGAGTGAGACCATCCTGGCAGACAGAGATGATGTGCGCTACAGCATCAGAGACAGAGCTGCGGGGTCAGGATTCTCAGGGGCACACCTGGAGCAGAGGAGGTCAGAAGGGAGGCCTCCAGCAGGAGGTCTGGTCCAGAGGGGGAACCAGCGAGTATCGTCAAGGCAGACCGTTAGCAGCACCAGCTCCCCAAAAAGGTCTTCTTACACCTCTCATTCCTTCCCCATCCTCCTCTTCAGCCTGACTCAGAACAAGCAGTAGCGGCCCACTGGGAGTAGAGGAAGGAGGTGAGGAACAGAAGATCAAACCCCAGGACCCCTGTCTGCTTCTGGTCAATAGGGCCTCAAGGCGAGCCTGAGCCCAGAAGCCCAGAAAACGCCTACAGCTGGGCGAGGAACTGAAATTTCGACATTAAATTGGACTGGGCTATTTCTTACCTAAAAACTAGATGATTTTAAGACTCGAAACTTATCATAAAAGCCATAGAATCTGCTTGCAGAGTCTTCCTCGGGAAGCCGCCCCAAGCAGGTTTGAAGTTGTGTAGGTGAGAAACAAAGCAGTTTTCTGATCTTCTCTTATGCAGTATAGCCTTTTCCAAAGCCCATTAGAGAAGCAAAAGAAAAGAATCTGAAAGGGAGACAGTAGAGCTGGAATCTGCTCCGGGAACTGCCAACCAGCAAGGCTGAGGAGCACGTGGAGCGGGGAAGGAGCCACCTCTGTGAAGAGGGGCCGATCAGCCCAGGCTGAGGGAGGGCTGTGTGCAAAGGCCCTGGGGCAGAAGAGAGGAATCATGGGACCTCAAGGAGGACAGAGCACAGCAGTGATGCTGGAGTCAGACTGTGGGTGGCCCACGGGGAAGAGTTTTAGGTTCAATTCCCAGGGCATTCAGAGTTCACGCCACAAAATGACCTAGTCCAAACTTAGAAAGTTAACACTACTTTCTATGTTGTTTGAGGAATAGACCGAGGGCAGCAGTATACGCCCAGGCCTATAGGAAATCAACCCTGAATATTCACTGGAAGGACTTATGCCGAAGCTGAAGCTCCAGTACTTTGGCCACCTGATGCGAAGAAGTGACTCACTAGAAAAGACCCTGCTGCTGGGAAAGACTGAGGGCAGGAGGAGAAAGGGGACAACAGAGGATGAGATGGTTGGATGGCATCACCGACTCGATGGACATGAGTTTGGGGAAGTTGCAGGAGATGGAGCAGGGCAGGAAAGCTGGGTGTGCTGCCGTCCACGGGCTCGCAAAGAGTCAGACACAACTGAGCGACTGAACAGCAGCAACATTAGGACACAACGCCCTTTGCAGAAAAGGCCCAGCAAAGTCTCAGCAGCTGCTTTTCTCAAGTTTACAGACTGAAGATCAGAGCGATTAGTGGCAGTTGTCCTACAGGCTCCCAGTGACTAAAGTAATCTACTGAAATGTAATGACCAACAAAAACAAAACTTGGAAAATATATGTCTGTGGTCGTCCAGTGGTTAAGACTTTACCTTCTAATGCAGGAGGTATGAGTTCGATCCCTAGTCAGGGAGCCAAGATCCCACATATATCTCGAGGTCAAAAAATTCAAAACCATAAAACAGAAGCAGGACTTCCCTGGTGGTAGAGTGGGTAAGAATCCACCTGCCAATGCAGGGGACGTGGGTTTAAACCCCAGCCCAGGAAGATCCCATATGCTGCAGGGCAACTAAACCTGAGTACCACAACTACTGAGCCCAAGGGCTGCAACTACTGAAGCCCATGTGCCTCGAGCCTGTGCTCCAAAGGAGAAGCCCCTGCGGCAAGAAGCCCCCACACCACAACCAAGGGTCGCCCATGCAGCCACAGCTAGAGAGAGCCCGTGGGAAGAAATGGAGACCCCTGCAATCAAAACACAAACAGAGAGAAATCCTCCACTTAAAAAAAAAAAAAAAGGAATCAATATTGTAACAAAGTGAATAAAAACTCTAAAACTGGTTCACATCAAAAAAAAAAAAAAAAAAAGGACTGTCTTGCCTGAAGAGCTGCCGTGTGATGAGCGCTGGCTACGTAATGGATCACACTCTTGCACATGGCCATCTTCTCAGAAGTGAAAGTCGCTCAGTCGTGTCTGACTCTTTGCGACCCCATGAACTATACAGTCCATGGAATTCTCCAGGCAAGAATACTGGAGTGGATAGCATTTCCCTTCATCAGGAGATCTTTCCAACCCAGGCATCGAATCCAGGTCTCCCTCATTGCAAGTGGATTATTTACCAGCTGAGCCACAAGGGAAGGCCAAGAATCGTGGAGTGGGTAGCCTGTCCCTTCTCCAGCGGATCTTCCTGACCCAAGTCTCCTGCATTGCAGGCAGATTCTTTACCAACTGAGCTATCAGGGAAGCCCTCAGAGCTAGATGTTAGGTGCAACAGTTTTCTCACCTCTTCTCCCTTTTCATACATATAGTTTCCAGTCTCTCCTTAAACATAATTTCAGCATGAGAATGCACTCTGCTTTTTCACGAGCTACTTAAACCCACTTTAAAGATGTGTTTACACAACCTGCCACAAAGGAAAGAATGAGATTTCTTTCTTAAATAAAAAGCGTTACCAATTAGCAAAAACAAATGTTGTATGCTTCTTCTCACCAACAGTTACAGTGAATAATTCACCTCTGGCCTGACACTTGTTGTCAGCTGACCCACACAACCCCACCACCAGCCCCGGAGAATGATTTTCAAGTACCTCCTGGTGTTCGAGACAATTCCCCAGGAAGGCCCTCCCATTCCTATGCACTCCAGCCTAATTTTAATAGCTTCTGTACAACTTCAGGAGTTGGCAATGGACAGGAAAGCCTGGCATGCTGGAGACCATGGGGTCACAAAGAGTCGGACACGACTGAGCAAATGAATGTACAACTGAGTGTACGTCAACTGAGTGTAGATCGAAAACTCGCCTTGCGCCACGCAGCATGCTAAGCACATTACATGTATCCTAATAATCCATCATCACAAAAACTCTTTAAAGTAAGAATTGCTATTATATATCCCTACTTTAGAGCTAAAGAAACAGAAGCGTGGAGAATTTCAGTAGCATGTTCAAGGTCAACCAGACGGTCAGTGGTAACACCCGTGTTTCCTCTCCAAGTCCATCTGCTTCTGGTGCTCAGCTTTTGAGTCTGAGACCCTTCCCTTGACTCCCAGGGCACCGCTCACCCAGGCCCCGTAGGGGACGTTTACCTTTGTACACCCGAGCTCGTAGCCCTTGTCTGTCTGCCACAGGCACCAGCTTGGCCCTTGGCCTCACAGCCCACCATCACCTCCCATGGGAAGCCTCAGGACTGGCTCAGGGCCTAGGCCACCCTCTGTGTCCATGTAGGGGCTTGTGAGAATGGAGGAGTCTGTGTCCATGTAGGAGCTAGTGGGAATGGAAGAGCCTGTGTCTATGAGGGGCCAGTGGGAACTAAAGAGTCTGTGCTATGCTAGGTCATCTGGTCATGGCTTAGACAGCCCTGTCACGTGCATAATCCCTCTATTATACAGTCAATGACATCATGTTGCTAGCTTGAAATTAGCCCCCACCGGAGTATTTACACCACGGTTGTCGGGGCAGCTAAGTCGCGTCAGTCGTGTCCGACTCTGTGCAACCCCGTAGACGGCAGCCCACCAGGCTCCTCTGTCCCTGAGATTCTCCAGGCAAGAATACTGGAATAGGTTGCCATTTCCTTCTCCAATTTTCACCACGGAAATTGGCAAACACAGCAAACCAGAGCTTTGTTGGAGGGAAAGAACACCAGAAGGCTGCTTAGGACAGACAGTTGGGGTCCTAACAAAACCATCTCTTAGTCTTTTCTCCATAGCCTTTGACAGACAAAGCATCCCTAATTCCTAGGACTCACTCAAAAGAAGTCCCAGTGAAACTGTGCGTGTGGGAGGCAAGTCTTCTTGTCCAGAAGCAAATATCCTGCCTCCGCCTGAGCTGCTCTCTTTGCTCTTCGCGGCATAAAGAGAAAAAGGCTTGGAAAGTTTTTCACGCTTTCCTACATTCTGTCGAGCTTGCAGTCTTGCTGGAAGGAGGGAGCCAATCTCAGGTGTTAAACGTCAAATTGCTTATGGGAACAGCTGCAGCTTTCAGCTGAGTAAGCAGGACTTTCCAAGGGTGGTGTTTTCCAGCTATGGTGCTGCAGCCCGTTAAAAATTAGTGCTGGGGAAAGAAATAAATAAAATTAAGATATAAATGTTAGAGATAGAAAGTAAGAAGCAAAAGGAAAACCATCTGATGGTTTGATAGGAGCCACAGCCAGCCACCTCCGTTACAGTCTTAAACACACTGTAGGGTGAAGAAAGGACGGGAATGAGAAACGAGAAAGGCTGCTTCCGAACCCTGGCTCTTTCACTGGCACATGTTCTGACAGGACAGAAAGGGAGGAGAGAAAGAAAAGATGTAATGGGTACAAAGGCGCAAACACGTCTAAGACTCTTCTCTGTGTTAGGAATCCAGTGATGATTTCAGACCAACATTCACTTATTCCGTGTTCACTGAGCACCTACTATGTGCTATGCAATACATAAAATACAGTCGTGACCAGCAGAGGTACAGCTGCAGCCCTCATGGAGCCACCGCGATCTAGTGGTGAATAGAAACACTGAATGTGCAGAACTGATCAGGTGTGATGCTTGTATGATAAAGAATATACATGAGCCCCGGGAACAGAACAGGGAGCAATCGTGGCTGCTGCTTATGCAGGGAAAGACTGAAGGCGAAAGGAGAAGGGGGCCATTAAGGATGAGATATATTAAGGATTAGACAGTGTCACCAGCTCAATGGACCTGAATTCGAGCAAACCCCAGGAGAGAATGGAGGAGACAGGAGCCTGGAGTGCTGCAGGCCATGGGATCTCAAAGCGTCAGACGCAATTTAGTGACTAAACAACAACCACCGATGCAGGAGAGGCCACAGAATAAAGTCCAGCTCACAGGGCGGGGAGGCAACTGGCTGGAAAGCCACGGCAGGCGGATAGACAGCATGACAAGACTCATCTGAGTCCCTCTCGCGAGGGTCTTGTAAGAGCCCGGGAATGGAAGAGACACCGTGGATTTGGAAATCAGAGACCTGACTTTAAATCCTTACTCTCCCTCTAAGTTACTGAACTTCCTTGAGCTTGGTACCTTCTTCACGTAGAAGGACATGGTATTTACCTTCCAAGCTTACTATTTGGGTTAAATTACTGATGGGTATAGGATTCAGCCTGGCACATGGCCCATCACAGATCCTCAATTAGTGACGAGTGAATGAGTGAAGTCACTCAGTGTGTCCGACTCTTTTCGACCCTGTGGACTGTAGCCTACCAGGCTTCTCCGTCCATGGGATTCTCCAGGCAAGGATACTGGAGTGGGTTACCATTTCCTTCTCCAGGGGATCTTGCCCACCCAGGGATCGAACCCGGGTCTCCCACATTGGAGGCAGATGCTTTAACCTCTGAGCCACAAGGAAGCCCTCAATGAGTGATAGCTAGATATAAAGATCAACCAATGAGAATTTTTTAAATTAAGGGTCTCTCAAACTGCATACCCAGGCTGCTTGCTGAGTAAGCACCAAAGTATCTATGAGCAGAAAGATTTAATGAGGCTTCGCAGTCCTGCTCTGTGAGGTTACTGGAGAGTTTGCGCGGCAGGAGGCTTGGAGCGAGCCTGCATCAACCACACCCAGAGTTGCCAGCATGTTTGCAGCAGCAGCAGCAGGGGGACCACGCACGGCCTTTGCCAGCGACCTCATCTTGCTTTACCCAAAACGTAGCTCCCACCTACAGTGACTCTTCCCAGTCGACCTCATCTTGCTTTACCCAAAACGTAGCTCCCACCTACAGTGACTCTTCCCAGTTTCCCATGTGAGTTTCCATTTCATTCTTTTCAATAAAAAGCAACTGGATCAATGCATTTCCCTTTGTTTACAAAACCCTTCTTTTAAATGAATTCAAGAACTGGGAGGGAACAAAACAATCCATTGCCTGAAGACATGTGCCAACTTCCTGTTTAGGGAAAACAGGGTCATGACAGAGACTTTGTTCCGCTGCTAAACTGAGTCTGACTCTTTGCAGCCCCATGGACTGCAGCACGCCGGGTTCCTTGGTCCTTCACCATCTCCCAGAGTTTGCGCAAACTTACGTCCCTTGAGTCAGTGATGCTGTCCGAGTCTGTGGTGCTCGTTCTCTGCTGCCTCAAACCCTCCTAAAAGTTTGAGTCAGAATAGATGAATTCCATAGCTTCTGTAAAATCTGCCACCTCATTTATCATCCCTCCGGTGATATATGTACACCTCAAGAGTCTGCAATACTTCTATCTGCTGGACTCGCAGCAAGGGTAATAGACTGAGATGCACTGTCTCCTTTATACGTTTGCTTACCTTTAGCATCAATTATCAAAGACGGCAACAAAACGCAAGTTGATCAATCTCCCCACTTTAACTTAGCAAGACAGGTCATAATGGCTTTGTTCCTTGGCTGACATGCCAGCGAGCTGTTTTCACATATTAATGTGACATGACTTGGAGGGTCATAATAACTATGACAAGATAAAGGGAATTAGTTAAAACTTAATTAAAGCCACGTGGATAGCAAGTAGAACACTGTAACCTGAATTCTTGGTTGCTGGATTGACAGGGGAAAAAAAAAAAGGCAGATGCTTCATAGTGAGCACAAGAGCCTCAGTTAACACAGCACGCCTCCCTGGTCTGAAATAACCTGATCAAAATCAGAAGGAAATGATATTGGGGATTCTGGTACCTACCAGCCCACCCAGGACAGAGTAATAAAGCAAGGGTGACGTGCTCCTCACCCCAAAGACTCACCCAAAGTCGGCTGTGACTGTGGTTTTTCCGTTTCTAAGTCGTGTCTGACTCTTTGCAGCACCCTGGACTGCAGACGTGAGGCTTCCCTGCCCTTCGCTGTCTCCCAGAATTTGCTCAGATTCATGTCCACTGAGTCACTGATGCTATCTAACCACCTCATCAGTTGTAATATGCTTATAAAAAGGCTGGTTCTTGGACTCTAATCCAAGACATTCTGATTTGATATGTCTGGCAGGACTGAAATCTTCCTTTTCAGGTAGAACATTTCCGAGTTCAAGTTACTTCTAATAGAATATGTATCTGGTAACAAAAGACAGTACGGTGAGACACTATGAAGTCCTGCAATCTTTTACCCCCTAGCTTTAGCATCCGTGGTGGAGCCTTGCCTGAACCAATTATTACTATCACGGTTGCAAAATGGTGATTTTTTTTTTTCTAATTTTTTGGTTGGCAGTTACTCCTTTCTCTATACCTATCAGTTAGAGCCTATTATTTCTTCTTCATTCTTTTTTACTTTCATTAGTTGGGATTTTACTCTAGGGAAGACCTCTCCCATTGACTGAGTATGGATACTTGATTCAGTGGGTGACTGATCCACTACTGTGATGTAATTTTAATGCTCATTTGTAATGTCCCATGTTTGAGCAGAGGCAGCCCCTTACAACTGGCTCCTGGACCCTTTTAAGCATGTCTTTATTTTATCGGCAGCAAAATGTCCCAGGCTTATCTGTAGTCCTTGCCCAGCCTTGAAATCAGAAATGTCTCTAAGGAGGCTTTATTCCTCTTAGTGGGGACAGGACAGTAACTGAAAATAAATTAAGGCACTGAGAAGGACCCGGCGTCATTTTTGTGGTGTTGCAGCCAAACAGGCACACCATGAAGCTAATTGGGAGGAAACATTAGACAAGCTAAAACTTAGAGGTCTTTCAGCAAACAAGAGGCCTGCACACCTCAGAGATGCTGATGCTCAGAAAGGCAGAGGAAACGAGATGAAAGGAACATGAAATGGTTTAGATCTTGACAGACTCTTTAGAAATGCTATCTGATGAACATTTGGGGGCAATTTAAATTGGGACAGAATTTGAATAAGGGTTATAGATTAGATAATAATCTTGTTGTAAGGGTTATAGATTAGATAATAATCTTGCTGTCATTTAGTCACTGAGTCATGTCCAACTCTTTTCAACCCCATGGACTATAGACCCCCAGGCTCCTCTGTCCATGGGATTCCAGGCAAGAATACTGGGGTGGGTTGCCATTTTCTCCTGTAGGGGATCTTCTCGACTCAGGGATCAAACCCAGGTCTCCTGCTTCACAGGTGGAATCTTTACCACTGAGCCACTCTGGAAGCCCAATAATACTGTATTAATACTAATTTTCATAATTTTGAGAGAAGGCTAAATGTTGCAATATGTGGTGAAGGGCATGTAGCAATTCATATATTATTCTTACAAATTTTCTGTGAGTTTAAATCTATTTCTAAAGTTTTTCTTGATAACAGTATGTGTTCACTGCCACACTGTTTACAATAGCCAAGACGTGTAAGTGACCTAAATATCTATCCACAGAGAAATGAATAAAGAAGATGTGATATATATATTAAATGAACAGTATATATACTGATGTAATATATATATAATGGAATGTATATATTGCAAGTTTCCTAAAGTATGCTACTGGTCCACATGTGAATGATAGTTTACTCAAGCAGAGACATTTTCAGGACTGATGTAATATATCCATATATATATATATATATATATATATATATATATATGATGGAATGTTACAAAGCCATGAAAAGAATGAAATAATGCCATTTGTAGCAACATGAATGGACCTACAGATTATCACATTGAGTGAAGTAAGTCCGACAAAGACAAGTATATGATGCAGCTTATATGTGAAAGCTAAAAAGAAATGATGTAAATGAACTTGTGTTAAAAACAGAAACAAACTCAGAGAATGAACTCATGGTTGGGGAGAGGGAAGGGTTGGGGGGAGGGATGTTAGGGAGTGTAGCATGGATATGTACCCACTGCTATATCTAAAATGGATAACCAACAAGGATCCACTCTATAGCACAGGGAACTCTGCTCAATGATCTATAGCAACTTAAATGGAAAAAGAATGGGTACATGTGTATGTGTAACTGAATTACTTTGCCGTATACCTGCAACCATCACCACACTGTTAATCAACTATACTCTGATATAAAATATAAAGTTTTAAAAAATAAAATTAAAATAAAAAGTAGACAATATGGCATCGAGGCAAGTTTCCTAAAGTATGCTACTGGTCCACATGTGAATGATAGTTTACTCAAGCAGAGAAAGTTTCAGGACTGATGTAATTATTAGATATAACAAGCACGTCTTCTAAGCCATAGTTTCATAAATATTAGTACCTAGTGGTGGCTATGTTTAAAGAAAACTTATCAGTAAATAATAGCACAGATGCTAGGAAATCCCTTGAGATTCTTGGTAAAAAGCAAACTCTATTTCGGCAGGTCCAGGGTGGAGCCTGAGATGCAGCCTTTCTAAAAAGCTCACAGATGGTGCTGAGGCTGTAGGACTGTGGACCCTCTCAGAGCAGCAAGGACCCGAGGCCCTGAGGAGAACAGCTCTCCACAGAACATTCCATAGAATTCAGTTTCTCTCCTGTGCTTCAACCCCTTGTTCATGTTCTGAAGGCAGCTGCTCACTGAAAGAATTTGCTAAGAAAACACAACCAAAAGACTCCCGCCACATTTAAGAAATTCACAGCTCTACACTAGAGGTTGACTGGGGTCAAAAAAAGAAATATATTTAAACCTAATTAAGACAAAGGATTCTTCCTTAGGCTGAGAGAAACTCCAAGAGCGAAAGCTCCAAGGACGTGTCGACTCCTGTCAGATTTGTCAGAAAAATGTTTCATCAGGGAGACACACTGACAGCCTGGAAGAGTTGACAGCCCTGCCTGGTAATTCTGCAGGCAATTTTCATGTTATAAAACTCAAGAAATAGTACCTAATACTGATCAACTGCTTTAAACTCTAAACTTATAAACCCTTTTGCAGGCACTAGTGCATCCAGGTTCTGACCTCTTAATCTGTTACTGCTCCTATCAAACTGGAGGCCGTGGACTGCTTCATGGTAGGGATCAAGTCTATCTCCCCAACATTTGGCAAAGGCCTTGCATCTATTCATAGCAGGAATTCAACAAATATTGGTGTCAAAAGAGATTTTTTTTCCTCCTGATCCTCAAATACATAAGAGCACATTTCATTTCATTGAAATAGAGGAAAACAACAGAATGGGAAAGACTAGACATCTCTTTAAGAAAATTAGAGATACCAAGGGAACATTTCATGCAAAGATGGGCTCAATAAAGGATAGGAATGGTTTGGGCCTAACAGAAGCAGAAGATATTAAGAAGAGGTGGCAAGAATACACAGAAGAACTGTACAAAAAAGATCTTCACAACCAAGATAATCACGATGGTGTGATCACTCACCTAGAGCCAGACATCTTGGAATGTAAAGTCAAGCGGGCCTTAGAAAGCATCACTACAAACAAAGCTAGTGCTGCTGATGGAATTTCAGTTGAGCTATTTCAAATCCTGAAAGATGATGCTATGAAAGTGCTGCACTCAATATGCCAGCAAATTTGGAAAACTCAGCAATAGCCACAGGACTGGAAAAAGTCAGTTTTCATTCCAATCCCAAAGAAAGGCAATGCCAAAGAATGCTCAAACTACTGCACATTTGCACTCATCTCACATGCTAGTAAAGTAATGCTCAAAATCCTTCAAGCCAGGCTTCAGCAATACATGAACCGTGAACTTCCAGATGTTCAAGCTGGTTTTAGAAAAGGCAGAGGAACAAGAGATCAAATTGCCAACATCTGCTGGATCATGGAAAAAGCAAGAGAGTTCCAGAAAAACATCTATTTCTGCTTTATTAACTGTGCCAAAGCCTTTGACTGTGTGGATCACAATAAACTGTGGAAAATTCTGAAAAATATGGGAATACCAGACCACCTGACCTGCCTCTTGAGAAACCTATATGCAGGTCAGGAAGCAATAGTTAGAACTGGACATGAAACGACAGACTGGTTCCAAATAGGAAAAAGAGTACGTCAAGGCTATATATTGTCACTCTGCTTGTTTAACTTCTATGCAGAAGTACATCATGAGAAACACTGGGCTGGAAGAAGCACAAGCTGGAATCAAGATTGCCTGGAGAAATATCAATAACCTCAGATATGTAGATGACACCGCCCTTATGGCAGAAAGTGAAGAGGAACTAAAAAGCCTCTTGATAAAGGTGAAAGAAGAGAGCAAAAAAGTTGGCTTAAAGCTCAACATTCAGAAAACAAAGACAATGGCATCCAGTCCCATCACTTCATGGGAAATAGATGGGGAAACAGTGGAAACAGTGTCAGACTTTATTTTTGGGGGCTCCAAAATCATTGCAGATGGTAATTGCGGCCATGAAATTAAAAGACGCTTACTCCTTGGAAGAAAAGTTATGACCAACCTAGACAGCATATTCAAAAGCAGAGACATTACTTTGCCAACAAAGGTCTGTCTAGTCAAAGCTATGGTTTTTCCAGTAGTCATGTATGGATGTGAGAGTTGGACTGTGAAGAAAGCTGAGTGCTGAAGAATTGATGCTTTTGGACTGTGGTGTTGGAGAAGACTCTTGAGAGTCCCTTGGACTGCAAGGAGATCCAACCAGTCCATTCTAAAGGAGATCAGTCCTGGGATTTCTTTGGAAGGAATGATGCTAAAACTGAAACTACAGTACTTTGGCCACCTCATGAGAAGAGTTGACTCATTGGAAAAGACTGATGCTGGGAGGGATTGGGGGCAGGAGGAGAAGGGGATGACAGAGGATGAGATGGCTGGATGGTATCACCGACTCGATGGACGTGAGTTTGTGTGAACTCTTGGAGTTGGTGATGAACAGCGAGGCCTGGTGTGCTGCGATTCATGGGGTCGCAAAGAGTTGGACACGACTGAGAAACTGAACTGAACTGAACTGACCATCAGTTATTATCATCCACTATGATTTTAAGTATCTCTAAGAAAGAAAAAATGTTGCCATTTAAACCTCCTGCACCATTGATTGGAACATCCTTAATTCTGAGGTGTTAAAATGAGAAACCTGCATCTTAGAAATTGACAAATATCATATATTAATGCATGTATGTGGAATTTTTTTAAAAAATGGTACAATCAACCTAGTTCCAGAGCAGAACTAGAGACACAGATGCAGAGGGCAGAGTGTTGACACAATCGAAGGGAGGGGTGGGATGAATCGGGAGATTAGGTTTGACATGAATATACACACAACCATGTGCAAAATAGCTAGTAGGAAGCTGCCATCTAGGAGAGGAAGCTCAGCTCAGTGCTCTGTGATGACCTCTGTGGTGGGATGGAGGGGTGTGGTGCGAGGCAAGCCCAAGCGGGAGGGGATGTATGTATACATATAGCTGATGTACAAGTACTTTTGCCTGGAGAATCCCACGGTCAGAGGAGCCTGGTAGGCTACAGTCCATGGGGTTGCAAAGAGTCGGACACGACTGAGCGACTTCACTTCACTTCACAGCAAAAAATAACACAACATTGTAAAGCAATTATACTCCAATAAAATAAAAGAAATTGAGAGATGGTGATAGTTGTGTTTTCCTACAGGGTCACCCACCCAGCATAGAAAGAAAATGGATAACGGCCAAATGTGAGAGTTGCTGAAGATACCATAGGGTGGGAAAGAGAAATATAATATTTTTCATATACTGTATGATTATTTATGTCATATTCTAGAAAAGACAAAGCTATAGTGATGAGTGAATAGAAGTTATATACATTTTTCAAAAGAAACCAAACTGTACTCTAAATTAGTGAATTTCATTGTCTAACAATTATACCTCAATAAAGCTGATTTTTTAAATCCAGGTGGTTTCCCCTCCCCCCAGTGAGTTGGGGCAGACAAGACTCTTTCTCAAACTGTAGTCCAGTTGGCAACCAGGAAGAGCGTCAGGAAGAGCATGAATGGATTCCCACCTCTACAGGGAAAAAGCACAGGCCAAGCGACCAGCACAATCCATGAGACAGTGTTCCAGGTTCAAGGACCCTTTAACAGGAAGCATAATGGAGAAGGAGGCAGAGGAGGAGGAAAGGAAAGGATGTCATTCCTGTCTTCTTACACAAACCTGTGCAGTAGCTAACAGGGGAACCCAGTGCTATAGACATCCAGGAGCAGGAAAGCTAGGATCAATTGTACAGAGGGAGACTAAGAATTCTCAGCCCCTGGCATAGAAGCCTTGAGTCAGGTCAGATACCTTTTGGCTAGGGCTCCAGAAAGCACTTCTGTGTGCTGTCAAAGACTGTCCCAACCGGTGGTGTTGTTCGGTGCCTAAGTCATGTCCGACTCTTTGCCACCCCATGGACTGCAGCATGCCAGGCTTCCCTGTCCTTCACCATCTCCCAGAGCTTGCTCAAACTCATGTCCATTGAGTTGGTGATGCCATTCACCAATCTTATCCTGTGCCACCCCTTTTTCTTCCTGCCTTCAATCTTTCCCAGCATCAGGGGCTTTTCCAATGAGTCAGTTCTTTGCATCAAGTGGCCAAAGTGTTGTAGCATCAGCTTTAGCATTTATCCTTCCAGTGAATATTCAGGGTTGATTTCCTTTAGGATTGACTGGTTTGATCTCAACTGGTGTTCATATTAAGTGCCAGACTCTAGGTCCTGGAGAGAGAAATGAAGAAACCTGAAAGACCCCCAAGTGAGCTCATCCCTACCTGGGTGAGCCACATGTCACCACAACTCAGTGATGGCCACTCCCCTCGCTGCTCTGCAGCTGTCTGTATTTCAGCTGAAAGAGCGTTTGTTGAGATTCTCTCTCTTAAGTAATAACCTTGGGCAAGTTACTCTGTTTCCTTGTCTATAAAATGATGAATGCAATAACAGTACTCACTTCATCTTGAAGTGAGGATGGAATCAGTTAATCCGTGAAGAGTTTGGAGCAGAGTCTGGTGCCAGGCAATCACTTCAATGAATGTGGTTATTTTTACTACCATTACCTGATATATAAATGTGCGTAATTGAAACTATGACATGACTCAGTGCTGGACCAGGGGCTGTGACAGTTTCCGTGAGCTAGCAGGGTTCCCAAATTCTTGTGTGTGTGTGTGCTCAGGTCCTCAGTCATGTCCGACTCTTCACAACCCACTGGGCTGCAGCCCACCAGGCTCCTCTGCCCATGGAATGCTCTAGGCAAGAATACTAGAGCGGGTCGCTATGTCCTCCTCCAGGGTATCTTCCCCACCTAGGGATCAAACCTGCGTCTCTTCCATCTCCTGCCTTGGCAGGTAGATTCTTTACCACTCACCACTGTGGAAGCCAAATTCTTATCCTCCCCCCCACTTTTTTTTTTTTTTCAGTTGATTTCCACTTTAACAAGGAAGGACTTCCCAGGTGGGGCCAGGGGTAAAGAATCTGCCTGCCAATGCAGGAGAAGTAGGTTTTGAGAGGTCGGACATACCTGGACATGCACGGCCATGTTCAGGTGGCTGAGGCAGAAAGCCCCAGAACCCACCCCTGCCCAGACAGAAACCAGGAGGCGGACCAACATCCTGGATACGGAACTCAGGACCTGGCCCAATAAAGGACTGACACAAAGCCCACCAGCACCAATCAGCAACGTGGCCCCCGCGTTTACCGTAGATGGAAAAACCCGGCTTAAACGCTAGCCCCGGCTATAAAACCCTCCTCCCAGCCGCTGTCCCTCGCAGACTTCCACTGTTCCAACCCCTGATAACTCACTCCCGGGAGTTCTGCCCGAGAGCAAACGCGCGATAAAGGCCTTTTGTTAGCAGTCCCTAGAAGTGGCTTTTCTTCCCGCGCCGTTTCTTACAGGTTTGATCCCTGGGTCTGGAAGATCCCCTGGAGGAGGGCATGGCAACCCCCCTCCCATGCTCGTGCCTGGAGAGTCCCATGGATCCTGGCAGGCTGCAGTCCACAGGGTCACAAAGACTTGGACGCAGCTGAAGCAACTCAGCACACAGGAAAATGAAAGCAGCCAAACCGCAGCTGCTGGGAAGAGGGCAATTCCGGCAAGCCAGGAGGAGCACGAACTTGCAGCAAGCAAGACCACTGCCGCTTCCCCTGAAGGCAGCGCGCCGCCACAGCAGCTCAGGGGCCAAGCTGCTGGGGACCCAGCGGGCCTCCTGGCAGCCAGTGTCTGCTTTCAGGGGGCAGATTGTGCGCTGCGTCACCCGGCTTGTGCGCAGAGACATTAGCCTCCGGAATCAAACGTGTCTGTTAACGCAGCGCCACGCCGCTCACGCCGCCAGCCCCTCGCGCGTGCGCCCTCCCGAGCAGAGCTGCGGGCACCTCTGGTCTGCCAACTGCTTCAGCTGCTTCGCCACGACGCCTTTTGGAAATGTGTAAAGAGCCCAGATTATCTTCTCCTGAGGTGACAACTCAAGGACAGGGCCCACAAGCCCAGACGGTTCCCACACCAAAGAAACAGAACGCCACGGGGGCGAGGGCAGCCGTCTCTCAGCAGTTTACCGAAAACAAGCTTACTTCTTATCGGAAAGATTAATGAACCAGGCTGTCCTCTCACCTCTGATCGTGGCTGAACAGAAATTAGGGACTGTTTTTAATCTATCCTGCGGTGGGCTACTGTCCATCAGGGCAGGTCACCAAAGTTCATAAAGAAAGGGTCTAACACTTCTCTGGGAAGATATTTCCAATACCCGGTAGAGAGTGAAGTCGCTCAGTGGTGTCTGACTCTTTGTGACCCCATGGACCGTAACCCACCAGGCTCCTCCGTCCATGGGATTTTCCAGGCAAGAGTACTGGAGTGGGGTGCCATTTCCTTCCTTAGGGAATCTGCCCGACCCAGCGATCGAACCTGCGTCTCCCGCATTGCGGGTGGAAGCTTTACCCTCTGAGCCACCAAGGAAGCCAATACCCGGTGACCAGTCGTTAATGCAAATTATTCATCTTTTCTCTGGTACACTGCTGTTATTTTTAATTATATAAAATATACTAATATATTAGGTAGAGTAAAATGAATAAAAATATTGTCTTACTAAATATGACTCTTGTTATGTGGTGCTAGTGGGAAAGAACCAGCTTGCCACTGCAAGAGACATAAGAGACTAGAGTTTGATCCCTGGGTGGGGAAGATCCGTGGGAGGAGGGCGTGGCACCCCATTCCAGCGTTCTTGCCTGGAGAATCCCGTGGACAGAGGAGCATGGTGGGCTACAGTCCGTAGGGCTGCAAAGAGCCGGAGAGACTGAAGCCACTTAGCACACGCTCACGCGTTTAGCACACGCTCACACGTTTAGCACAAGCTCACGCATGCCGTTGTTGGGCTTCCCTGGTGGCTCAGACGGTAAAGAGTTTGCCTGCAAAACAGGAGACCTGAGTTCTATCCCTGGGTTGGGAAGATTCCCTAGAGAAGGAAATGGCAACCCACCCCAGTATTCTCACCTAGGGAATTCCATGGACAGAGGAACCTGGTGGGGTCACAGTGAGTCAGACACAGCTGAGAGACTAACACTTTCCCTTCATTCATACAGATATGTATTTATGTAGCTTATTACAGTTGATGCTGTTTATCTTTCTGAGACTTGGCTGAACTTGCACCAAGGCCCTCTCCGTTTATTTCTTCCACTTGATTCCCTTGCTTCCGTGTACGAGCTGGGGCAAAACTCTTGAAATCTGGGGTGAGGAGGGGAAGATGCCAGAAGGGAAATGAGAAGCGGGAACTTGGTTGCCTTCAGGACAGATAACCAGCAGACTGAATGCTTTTGGAGGCTCAGTCACAAAGTGTAGCACCTGCTCTGTCTCAAAATTCTGCCCAGAACGGTTGTATATTTCATGAAACTTCACATGGTTAAAAATAATCATACCCAGGGAGATTTTTTTTTTCCACACAGAATATATAATGTGTTTTTCCTTAGAACTGCATATCCCATTCTCAAGACTCTGAATAAGTACAGAGGAGAGATCCATCCTGAGGAAAATCAATTTTGTGAGAGAAGCGAGGGATGGTAATGCCTCGAGACACAAAGGCAACATTTGCCAAGAATTCCCAACTGGGGAAGGAGGCTGGAACCTTAGCCGTGTCTACACTGCTGATTTGGATACAAGTGGGTTGTCTGTATTATATTCATGTGTAAACTAATTTGAGAGGAAAATGATAATGATCCAATACTAAAGTTTAGCCAACAGTCTAGCTGATGAATTGCGCCCACCTGAGCATCCTGGAAATTCAAGGCACAGCCAGGTGAAATGATCCTTTTGTGTGTGTGTGTGTGTGTGTGTGTGTGTGTGTGTGTGTTTATTTTTCAAGTTGAGATATTGCTCCGTGTCTAAATTATCCAAGCCATGCATCATCATCTCATAGCAAACATGCGAGATACACCAGTATACACGCAAAGTGGGCCTTTTTACAGAGGGCTAAGTGACCAGTGGACTGCGGGACACTTTCACCTAAGAGGACACCAGGAAGAAAAACAAGTCTGAAAAAGCATATATACAAACAACTCATTGGAAAAGACTCTGATGCTAGGAAAGATGAAGGCAAAAGGAGAAAGGGACAGCAGAGGATGAGACGGTTGGATAGCATCACCCACTCAATGGACATGAACTTGGGCAAACTCTGGGAGATACTGAGGGACAGGAGGAGCAGGCATGCTGCAGTCCATGGGGTCACAAAAAGTCAGATATGACTTGGGGACTGAACAGCAGCAACAAATATAGAGCTGAATCACTTTGCTGTACACCTGAAATTAATGCAAAATTATAAATCACCTCTACTTCCATTTTTTTAAAAAAGAGGAAACTAAAAAGGAAGTTCAGACTCCTCATGAGCAGTTCACTCCTTATAGCAAAGACAGTTTCAGCAAGTGGGAAGAAAGTGCACACCAAAGACTTCTGACTGAAGTTTTGATCTGGGAACATCCTGACAGTGTTCCTAGCTGAAACACTCTGGCCAGGCCTTTCCTGGTCTTGTGCTCATTCGTGAAGGACCCAAGGTCTGATTCTGCTTCTGAGAGCAGAGAAAAGCATTCAAGTACTGATTCCCTTTGTCCATGGCCATGAAATCTTCCCAGTGACAGTATTAGGTGCTCAGTTGTGTCTGATTCTTTCCGTCCATGGAATTCTCCAGGCAAGAATACTAGAGTGGGTAGCCATGTCCTTCTCCAGGGGATCTTTCCAGCCCAGGGATCGAACCCAGGCCTCCTGCATTGCAGGCAGATTCTTTACCATCTGAGCCACGAGGGAAGCCCCAGTGATTAGGAAGGCTTAAAGAGAAATCCATAGCGTGGACATCTTTCTTTCTTCTCACCAATAAGATGAAATCAAGACAATAGATTAATCCCTCACAGTAACAACATAAGGAATTGTAGTTAAGACCAGCATAAAAGCAGTGGGATAAGCGCCTCCCTAAAAGAATAAGAAGACATCATGCCACTTAATGGGGAAGGAAGATCTGGAAGCCGGTAATTAAATACACTGGGTAAAGTGTCACACTTAGATAAATGAAAAGTGCTACGAGACATGAGAAAAGGGTTCCACAGCCCCTACACAGAAGTCCACATGCCTCCAGGAAAGGTGTCGTTGGTTTGGGCCATAAATGACAAGCAGGAACTGGTCAGCTGGAGAAGCAGGGGAAGGACATTCTGGCACAAGGAAACAGCAGAGCAAAGGCGTCAGGGTACGTGCGTGCAGAGTACAACCCACGCCTTTGAATAGCAAGCAGCTGTTGTTCAGTCCTTGTCGTGTACAACTCTGTGCAGTCCCATGAACTGCGGCACGCCAGCCTTCCCTGCCCTTCACTGTTTTCCAGAGTTTGCTCAAACTTATGTCCAGAGAGTCAGTGATGCCATCCAACCGTCTCATCCTCTGTAACCCACTTCTCCTCTTGCCCTCAGTCTTCCCCAGCATCAGGGCAGGCAAACACAAGATGAACCCAAAAAGGTGGAGGACAGTTTCTTGGGATCTTATACAGCATGGCGTTATCCGAGGATTGAAGTGGAAAGCCAATGGGAATTTGAAATCAGAAGAGCAAGAACATGGATGAGATCACTGGGGGCTGTGTGGAGCATGAGAGAAAGGGGAGAAGAAACATTTATGGAAGCTTCTGTAATTGTCTGAGATGATACTGGCCTGATCTGAAGTGCTGGCAAGAGTAATAAAGAGAAGTAAATCAGAAAGACATGTTTGATTACAGAACATGTTGGCCAATTAAATAGGGAGGAAAGAGAGAAGAGGGGGCATGAATGATAAGATTCTTATCTTAAAAGGTTGGGTGGAAATTGACATCATTTATCAAGAAGAACCGGGTTTGGACAGATTGGGTTTGAGGTGCCAAAGGGAAGTCAAGCATGATTGCCCAGTAGAGAATGGGAAATGTAAATCTGGTCAGGAAGTTTTATTTGTTGCAGGTTCTGACAATTTTATTTGGGCTTTCCTGGTGGCTCAGGTGGTAAAGAACCTGCCTGCAATGCAGGAGACCTGAGTTCAGTCCTTAGGTCAGGGAAGAGCCCCTGGAGAAGGAAATGGCACCCACTCCAGTATTCCCGCCTCGGAGAGCTCATGGACAGAGGAGCCTGGTGGCCACAGCCCATGGAGTCGCAAAGAGTCAGAAATGACTGAGTGATTGATACTTATGACTTATTTAATTCCTTAGAAAATTTGACAAATATTCAGAGAGAATGAAAAATAGAATTTGTGTCCCCTTTGAGCTTATGTTTCTACAAAATCTCAAATAAAATTTTTGCCCAGTGAAATTCTCTCCAGACTCCCATTTTCCTTTATAACAAAGATCAGTTTCTATCTGCAGGAGGCTCCCTTCTGTTCCCAGATTTCATTGTTTTCTCTCCCTCCTCTGAATCCTGCTTTCAACGTGCCTGTTGACAATGCCTTTCCTTTGGTATTTATTTATATGAGACTTTGCCTAATTTTGTCAGTTAAGTTTTCACAAAGATGTGCCTTGCTCTTCCCCAAATAAATTGGGAATATCTTTCAAGGCAAGAGCTTTATTTCCTTCTTGTTAACTCTAAGAATCTTGTATAACATCCATGAGAATGTGGCGGCTTAGTTGAGCCTGACTTCCCTGGCTTGAATCTCAGCTTTTTCACTAACTCGTTACCTGGGGCAAGTTACTTGTTCCGTGTTTCAGCTTCCTCACCTGAAAATGAAGGCAATCACCATACCTTCTGCTTAAAGTTGATGTGAAAATTAAGTGCAAGTCGCTCAGTCATGTCCGACTCTTCGTCACCCCATGGACTATACAGTCCATGGAATTCTCTAGGCCAGAATACTAGAATGGGTAGCCTTTCTCTTCTCCAGGGGATCTTCCCTATCCAAGGATCAAGCCCAGGTCTCCCTCATTGCAGGCAGATTCTTTATCAGCTGAGCCACCAGGGAAGCCCAGTGAGAATTAAGTGAGATGACAAATGCGAGGCACTGTCTAAGTTCCTAGGATGCAATAACAGTCCAACAAACATTTGTGTCAGGATAAGTTCTGATGCGCTGTGTTAACATACAGCCTCAGTGTTTCCATGGCATAGAACAAATGACGATTTATTTCTTCATGATACACAATGATCAGAGGTTAAAGCGTCTGCCTCCAATGCGGGAGACCTGGGTTCAATCCCTGGGTTGGGAAGATCCCCTGGAGAAGGAAATGGCAACCCACTCCAGTATTCTTGCCTGGAAGATCCCATGAACTGAAGAGCCTGGTGGGTTACAGTCCATGGGGTCACAAAGAGTCGAACAACTCCCTTCTGTTCCCAGATTTCATTGTTTTCTCTCCCTCCTCTGAATCCTGCTTTCAACGTGCCTGTTGACAATGCCTTTCCTTTGGTATTTATTTATATGAGACTTTGCCTAATTTTGTCAGTTAAGTTTTCACAAAGATGTGCCTTGCTCTTCCCCAAATAAATTGGGAATATCTTTCAAGGCAAGAGATTTATTTCCTTCTTGTTAACTCTAAGAATCTTGTATAACATCCATGAGAATGTGGCGGCTTAGTTGAGCCTGACTTCCCTGGCTTGAATCTCAGCTTTTTCACTAACTCGTTACCTGGGGCAAGTTACTTGTTCCGTGTTTCAGCTTCCTCACCTGAAAATGAAGGCAATCACCATA
Source organism: Madoqua kirkii (assembly GCA_006408675.1). Classification (NCBI taxonomy): domain Eukaryota; kingdom Metazoa; phylum Chordata; class Mammalia; order Artiodactyla; family Bovidae; genus Madoqua; species Madoqua kirkii. Next base: position 56,893 of record SJYC01103901.1, on the reverse strand, counting down.
CCTTCTGCTTAAAGTTGATGTGAAAATTAAGTGCAAGTCGCTCAGTCATGTCCGACTCTTCGTCACCCCATGGACTATACAGTCCATGGAATTCTCTAGGCCAGAATACTAGAATGGGTAGCCTTTCTCTTCTCCAGGGGATCTTCCCTATCCAAGGATCAAGCCCAGGTCTCCCTCATTGCAGGCAGATTCTTTATCAGCTGAGCCACCAGGGAAGCCCAGTGAGAATTAAGTGAGATGACAAATGCGAGGCACTGTCTAAGTTCCTAGGATGCAATAACAGTCCAACAAACATTTGTGTCAGGATAAGTTCTGATGCGCTGTGTTAACATACAGCCTCAGTGTTTCCATGGCATAGAACAAATGACGATTTATTTCTTCATGATACACAATGATCAGAGGTTAAAGCGTCTGCCTCCAATGCGGGAGACCTGGGTTCAATCCCTGGGTTGGGAAGATCCCCTGGAGAAGGAAATGGCAACCCACTCCAGTATTCTTGCCTGGAAGATCCCATGAACTGAAGAGCCTGGTGGGTTACAGTCCATGGGGTCACAAAGAGTCGAACATGACTGAATGACTTGACTTTACTTTTATAAGAGATTTCTGCTCATCACATCACTCAAGGACCCAGGCTGACCATCAGCATCATCTTGAATATTGCTGGTTGACAATGTCAGAGGAAAAGAGAGCCCTGAAGGTCTTGTACCAGTAAGGAACTATTCCGTAATGTAGATGACGCATCACACTTCCACTCAAAAATCACTGGCCACAGAGGTCACGTGCCCTCATCCAATCACATGGGGACGAGAAAGTACAATCCTAACATGTGCTCAGAAGGGGAGACGCAGTCTCAGCTGAGTATCTCTAATAGTCACCAAAATGTTAGTTGTGGTGTTGTTGCGTAGCTATGTCCTTAAGACTGCATAGTCAGATTCATCTAGAGATTCCATTCTGTTTGCTACTAGCAATACCAGCAGCCATGGCGTTTTCACATGTACCAGCAGCCATGGCGTTTTCACATGTACAGTGGAGAACAGGGGAGTAGATGAGTTTGAGATACGTTTAGAAAGTGCAATTGATATGAGCTGCTGATAGATTGGATAGATTGGATTCATGTGACAAAGATGAATCCTAGGTGTCTGGCTTGACTAACTGGCAAACCACAACCACCACCACTGTCTCCCAGAACACCTTCAGTAACTCCTTAATGGGCTCCGTTTTATCTCCTGTTAACCTCTAGGGGTCCGTTCTACCCTACAGCAAGATTGATCTTTTAAAACCCAATACATACAATGGCTTCCCCTTACTTTTAGGACTAAAGTCCAATGTTGTTAATGAAGCCCCAAAGGATTCCGCACGTTCTCACCTCAGCATCTTCTCCAGGTACATTTCACAACCTCTCTGCTTTGCTGGCTATGCTCCAGCCCCATCGACCCTCTTTCTGTTCTTCAAACTCAGCCTGTTTCTCTCCACCTCGGGGCCTTTACATATGCTACCCCACTGCCTGGAACTCTCCCAATACCACTCGCTCCTCCCCTGCTTGGGTAACAGGGCTTCAGATGCGACCTCCAGAGTTTACTTCCTCCAGATCAGTTCTGGACCCACTTTTGCAACGTCCCAGTACCGCTGGCTTATAGCACTTGTCGCAACTGTACTTCATTCGCTAATATAAAACCATTTGTTTTATATCTATCCTTCACGGGGGCTTCCCACATAGCTCAGTTGGTAACGAATCTGCCAGCAACGCAGGAGACCAGGTTTGATTTCTGGGTCTCTGAAGATCCCCTGGAGAAGGAAATGGCAACCCACTCTAGTATTCTTGCCTAGGAAATACCACGGGCTACAGTCCATGGGGTCTCAAGAGTCGGACGTGACTTAGTGACTAAACCACCAGTATTTACAATGCCTAACACAGCTCTCATAATCAGTTCAGTTCAGTTCAGTCGCTCAGTCGTGTCCAACTCTTTGCGACACCATGAATCGCAGCACACCAGGCCTCCCTGTCCATCACCAAGCCCCAGAGTTCACTCAAACTCACATCCATCGAGTCCGTGATGCCATCCAGCCATCTCATCTTCTGTCATCCCCTTCTGCCCCCAGTCCCTCCCAGCATCAGAGTCTTTTCCAATGAGTCAACTCTTCTCATGAAGTGGCCAAAGTACTGGAGTTTCAGCTTCAGCATCATTCCTTCCAATGAACACCCAGGACTGATCTCCTTTAGAATGGACTGGTTGGATCTCCTTGCAGTCCAAGGGACTCTCAAGAGTCTTCTCCAACACTACAGTTCAAAAGCCAAGTCATAATAGACCCTCATAAACACTTACTGAATGAATAAATAAGTGGATGAAGGGACAAACATCTTTTTAAACAAAATTCTGTAAATAGTGTAAAGTCAATATAGATGTGATTATACAGTATCCAACCATTCAACAGAGGATAAGTCAGCTGGATGGCATCACCGACTCACTGATATGAGTTTGAGTAAACTTTGGGAGGTAAGGAAGGACGGGGAACCCTGGTGTGCTGCAGTTCATGGAGCTGCAAAGAGTCAGATGTGACTTAGCAACTGAAAAAAAACAACCTCTATTCTCTTATTTCTGGCCATTTAGATTGTTTGCAAATGTTTATTATGATGGTAAAAATAAGAGACAAGTAAAAACAAAAAAAAAATTATTCAAGCATCTCTGGTGCTAAAGTTTCTTTTAGGAAGGAAGTTTTACTTGGGGAAAATCTCTTATTAAGAGTTTCGAGGTACAGTGATATTCTAAGGGGTATACGGCAACTGGCCCCCAAAACTTCAAAGAAGAGGAGTTAACTGCCTTCACTGCAAGAGGAGATGACTTTTCTGATTGTTCTGAGAGAGAGCGTGAGCGGGAGGGAGAGGCAGGAGGAGTAGAGAGAGGGCGGTGGGCAGCGTGTGATGGTGGGGATGGGTGGTCACGAGCAGGGCCCTGATCACAGGTGACCATCAGACCCTGGAGAGCAGAAGGCGGTTCGTGGTGCCCCATCGTCCCCTTGAGCCTAGTTCTTGGGTAATATTTTGGGCTTTTTTTCCCTCCAGAACTGAAGGAACTGGATTTCATATCTGGGTTGACATATGAAAAGAGAAGGTCTAAGGAAAGGAAGAAGAAGGATGCAGACAGTCAGAAGACATCCTCGTGTCCTAGTTTTATCCTGAGCTCGAAGGGGCAGGGCAGGGAGAAGCCAGCTCACATCTGGCTGAAACAAAACCAAAGCAAACCCTGCAAACAAACCAGCTCTCTCTCTCTTGCAGTCTCTCCCATGTCCAAGAGTGTCTCCTTTACGATAAATTTCCAAAATTGGATAAAAGTTTAAATACATATTTAAGATAAAATGACTTCCAGAAATTCATATTCCCACTTTTTTCCCCCCAGTGGGAAATTCCGCAGCATAAAGCAATGTTGTCCTCAGAAATGGCTGTCTTGGATTACAAATTCCAGTTCCTTTGGTTAAAAGTCATCCCTCTTATGCTCTATAAAATGACACACACACAGTAAGCCCTTAATAAATGAGTATTGAATTAAATTCCTAGCACTCCCGGGGCTTGAAACTTGCCATTTTTTATATGGACTTTTTATTCCCCTATCTCTGAGAAGGCTGCAATATGTCTTGATTTTTTAGATTATAAGTCCCTCTTCTGCTGACTTATAAATATCTCAAGTCTTCAAAATCATGTTGTATAAGTTACAAGAATCTCGGTTCTGTGAATTTTCTAATTCTGTTAAAGTCTTTTTTTTTTTTTTGGTAAGCATTTTAAAACACATACTCTTGATCAGCATAATAAATTTACAATGATAACCTAAATTTTTCTTAAATTCAGATAAGATTTTGCTTGTGTTTAGTTTGTAAAAATGTAGTTATTTGGGGCCATTACTTCTTTTTTCCCCCAATTTGATTTTTCTCTTTAATGTATTTCATTAAAAATCAAACCATATGTTTAACAAAAGCAAAAACAAAATTGACTAATAATTTCAAAATTTGCCAAGGTGTCATTTTTTTGGAGTGTATTGCCCCAAGTTAGAAAGAGAAATAAGTAGCCCTGGCAAAAAGTAATAAGAACTTGTAATAATCAACTAAGTGCCACACGTGTGCATGTTAGCTGTCAGTTGCTAAGTCATGTCTGACTCTTTGCAGCCTCACAGCCTGTGGCCCACCAGGCTCCTCTGTCCATGGAATTTCCTAGCAATAATATTGGAGTGGGTTGTCATTTCCTTCTCCAGAGGAATCTTCCCGACCCAGGGATCAAACCCACATCTTGTACATTGCAGGCAGGTGCTTTACCACTGAGTCACCAGGGAAACCCAAATAGCTTTTCCAGTCTTCATTTATACTTTATCAGTACTTAGAATTATTTTTAATAAACATTATTCTTCTTCTGCAATTAATCACTTGGCCTAATACATTTGTGGTTGGCTTAGTTTGAGCATATAATGTTTTCAAGGGCACAACAATGTCACATTTAAAAACTTATTCTATAGTTATGCTGTTATGAAGATTCATGTGCAAAAATGTTAATTATGGCATTGTATAGTATAAAAAGGCAAGAAAATCCATGTAAATCTCCAACATTGGGTGCTAGTTAAATATATTAAGTAAATTACAACCAATAAAAAATTAGATACACACAAGCCAGTATAAAATGGCTTATAAATAGAGTTTAAGTGAATAAAAGCAAACTGCAGAATATTATGTATACTGCATATTTTATATACATAAAATATTTCACTTATAATAAATTATTATTTTCATTGAACATTTATTACTTTAATAATAATTTATTAATAGTAGTAACTCATAATTGTTTCTTCTAGGGAAGGCTGTAGGAGACATGATTTTGAGATGGGAAAAAAACATAATGTTCACTGAAATATTTTCATTTTCTACCATGAACATATATTAATTTTCAGTTAAAAGAGAACAATCAGATGGGGGGAAGAAGGAACTGTGGGTCTATCCTTCATGAAGACAGTAAAAATCCTGATCAGTTTCAGTTCATAGTAATCATTCAAGTTGTAATTAGCTGCTGTTTTATCTCTGACCCCATCAGCAACATGTCAGCATCTCACAAATCTTAGTAAGAGTTTTAACCTCATGCCAAACAGCCATTTATTCCATCATTCATTCACTGAGTCACTCAGTTTATACTAACCACTTGGGCCCACACTATGCAGGCCTCATGTCGGGATGTAGAATATAGCTATCAGCAAGAACAGAAACAGGCCCTGAGCTCCTCAGACTCTGGGTCTAGGTGGAAAGACAGCCTTCAACATAAGGAATTAGACATCTGTTGACCAGCACTGAGGCCACACATGGAGGGGCTTACATCACTCTCCACGTCTTTGAAGACCTCTAGGGAAGGGATGGTTAAGCTGATATCTGTAAGATACACAGGAGTTGATCACATGACCAGAGAGAGTAAAATGTGCCCAAGAAGAGATGAGCAAATGGTCTTGAAGAGATGGTTTCAGCTAAGAGGGAGATCTGCTTGCAAAGACTGAAGCACACTCAGCTCAGAAGGAAGGGTGAGGAATGAGGAGGCTGGACAGATCCGCAGGAGCAGGTCGAGGAGACCTGAGCAATACCAGCAATTCTAGACCTCCTCTAATGACAGGGAAGACCACAGTAGGTCTTTAAGCACATATGATAGTTCTAGGAAGAGCTGCTGCAACAAAACATCACAGGTGGGGAGGCTTAAGACGTGGAAGCAACCTAAATGTCCATTGACGGAGCAATGGGTAAAGAAAATGTGGTCTATATGCCCAATGGAATATTACTCAGCCATTACAAAGAATGAAATAATGCCATTTGGAGCAGTATGGATGGACCTAGATATTATTATACTCAGTGAAGTGAGCCAAAGAGAAATATTGTATGATATTGTTTACATGCGGATCTAAAAAGAAATTATAGAAATGAACTTATTTACGAAACAGAAACAGATTCACAAACGTAGAGAAAGAACTTATGGTGACCAGGGTAGAAGAATGGGAGGAAGGGGTGGTTAGGGAGTGCATGAGATAGACTCATACACGCCGCTGCATTTAAGGTGGACAACCGACAAGGACCACCGTAGAGTGCAGGGAACCTTCTGCAGTGTCAGACGGCGGCCTGGATGGGAGGGGAACTTCAGAGAGAGTGGATTCATGTATATGTATGGCTGAGTCCTTTTACTGTCCACCTGAAACTATTGCAAACATTATTAATCAGCTATATGCCAATACAAAATTAAAAAGAAACCAAAGAAACTGCGAGGCTTAAGACTACAGAATTATTTTTCACAGTTCTCAAGGCTTAAAGTTTGAAAGCCAGGTGTCCACGGGGCCATATGCCCTAGGGGAGGAGACTCCCCAGCCTCTCCGTAGACTTGCAGATCTTTGATGTTCCTTGGATTTGATCCCTTGGTCAGGAAGATTCCCTGGAGGAGGGCATGGCAACCGGCTCCAGTATTGTTGCCTCGGAAATCCCGTGGACAGAGGAGCCTAGCCTCTATTACAGTCCATAAGGTCGCAGAATCAGGCACAACTGGAGTGACTTAGCATGCACCCGAGCTTGTAGGCAGATTCCCTCAGTCTTTACTTCCGTCACATGGACCTCCTCTCTGCCCCCAAATGCCCCTTTTTGTCCAGAGACCCTGGTCATATTAAATTTAGGACCCACCCTCTTCCCTGACGATAAAACTTAATTTGATTACATTGGAAGAGACCCTATTTCCAAGTAAAGGCTTAGTCACAGATTCCACATGGACATGAATTTGAGGAGGACACTATTCAACCGAGTACATAGCTGGGGAATGATATAATCTGATTTTAGGGACACTTCTGATGATATTAAGGGTAACGATAGGGCAGGAGGAAAGAGATTAACTTCGTAGATTTCTTTATTATTTTTGAAAGATGAGGTTCATTTTGAGACCGTACAGGTGTCGGACATTGAGCTAAGAGCTGTCTCCATGTTTCGTTCAGTCCTCACCTGGTCCTGTGAAGAAAATCAGAGACGTCCATGGTCACACGGCAGCACTTCACACACGGATCAGGCAGCCCATGGAACGAGCACACTTGCCATCGCCGTAGGCTCGTCTGAGGACTCGATGACGGCAACGGGGAGGCTCTGACGTGGATTTCTTGGAGGTTGGGGCCTCGGTGCGCCAGCGGAGTCCTGTTGGCCAGCACACTCTCTGCTCCTTATGCAAAGAAGGACGAAAGGTGAACGGCTAACATGTCCTAAAGGGCAGTCCTGCTGCCATGTCAGGGAATCTGACGGTTCTAATGGCTGTGTCCACCGATTCGACGCTAGGTCAGAAATGTTCTTTCAGGAAAAGAAAAAAAAAAACCTATTTAAAACCTGTGCTTCACAAATACGAGCTCATATTAAAATAAGCCTGCTTGAAAAAAAAAAAAAAGATGAAGAAACTTGACGCCATTATCTAGAAATTCAGACGACAGAAATTAATTCAGAGGGAAAGGAGGTTAATGGGTGGGAACTGTTGGGATCCTAGCTGATATTGATCAGAAACGGACCGATGGATCTTCTCCCCTTCAGCTGCTTTGCATCCAGAGCCCACAGTTTCAAAGATAGATTGAAATTTTAAGAAAAGACAGTGAAGACCAATGCTATTCTCTCTCAAGCTCAGTAATTTTCAGGAGGGCAGGGGATGGGGGTGGGACAAGTATTCTGGGTAGCTTATAACGTTCATTCCCTGTCACAGTTTTATAATCTCAAAATCTGACCAGAGCATCCAACTTTCCATTTCCTCTTTTTGTTTCCTGTCTCCTCTCTGCCATACTAAAAGAAAAAGAAGGAAAGAAAGGGAGGGCAGGAGGGAGGGAAGGAAGAAAGGAAAAAACGGAAAGAAAACAAAGTGTACATGAATCCCCAAAGAAGGAAATAATGATCCGATCGATTATTCTGATGTTCAGTACTTAAAAATAAAAATAATAAAAATGAGAAGGTTAAATCAAGATTCTACTTTAAAAACTATTGGCCTAAAATAAAGAAGAGATGTGTTTAAAAGCAATTAATAAGCAATTTTTATCTAGGAAATGAGTGATTTTTGTGCAAAGAGGGAAAAAAAGGCTCCAGGCTTTGCCTCCTCTCCTAGAAGCATCCCATATTCTTAGATGTGACGTTGCCTTGGTAACCACAACTTGGTGACCTCGTTATTTCAACCTAATCCTGCTTTGAAATTATAGTTGCTCCACCCTTTTGCCTGGCTAGCCTGATAACATAATCATTGTAAATGAGGATGGGAAAAAACAGCAGGATACAGGCCCTCCAGTGACACAGGACCCGTCTCACCTTATCATGGAAATAGAGGAACAATTAAACGGCATGAATCTAAAACCCTAAAAGTGGATTTTCTTATTTTTTATATGGCTTGTTATGCTTATTTTCAAAAGCTACCAGTTGATTCTATGTAGCAGGGTATCTTGATATTACTATATGAAAATGAAAATTTCCTACCTGTGTTAAAAGGAAAAATAAAAGAGAGCTGAACAGTCAAAGGTGAAGTTCTTAATTAGGCATTTGTTTTGCCCAACAGCCGAAGAGAAACAGGAACTGGAATATAATTTTTTAACAAATAAAGTGACAGCATCCGAGTTTGTTTGCCCAGATTCACTTCCTCTGGCTAACGCCCACAAATCAGTTGTCATCCTGAATTCAGATTTCTTTCCTAACAAAGGGGTCTGGGGAGACTGCATGGCTTAAACTCTGAAGGCAGCAAGTGTGAACAGAGTTTAACGGAAATGGAATGAGCTCATTTTTTCAATGTACTGCTTGGAGATCTCTGTTTGCTGGGAAACGGAGGGAAATTCCAGCCTCTTTCACACTCATTTCCTCACTATATGCTCTAAAATGGCCAGGGTACAGGAGTCCTGGGTTCAGATCTCAGTAAAATTTTCACACTGCACCCATCTCACGCATCGAGCCGTCTGGGGTAGCTGTGTGACCCTGTCTTTTAGGACTCTGAGCTCCCCCACAGTTTCCCCTCCAGGAGATCTTCCCTATATCTGACACCCCAGCTTGCCTGCTGTCTTTCCAAGAGATCTTCAACTGTGTCACTTGGGGATGGGGGTGGGACGGAGTCATGTCACATGGATAGACCCAGCCCTCCGCCCAGTTCTCTTGGTGGCAGTGGGTCCACTTTCTCTGCCTCTCCACTGTGTTTTTATCAAAGAATGACACTTTGATGTTAACAACAGAATCAACAACAGCTCCGAGGTGAGAAGCAAGCTTCCGGTTGGGGTCATCATTCATACAGAAGCTTGGACCACATCTGGACATGCCCAGGGCATAACACCACCCTTGCTTCTAGTCCTCCTCCCTGCAGAAAGACAGCGGCCACTGCCTGTGTCTTACAGTCATCAACACTATTATGGTATCATTTCAATGATATAGGAAAAGTTGTAGCTTCTTGAAAGAACTGCATTACAGATGCGCTTAGTTACTATGGTATTCCCACCTGGACCAATTGTACAACCAGGACCAAGGAATGTGCTCCATAGGTAGACACATCAAAATTCACTATAAAAAGAAATTTCTAAACATTACCAGCTCTCCAAAGACATAATAGACAGTCTCAATAACAAGAGAAATATCCAAAATATAAAATTTAAGAACATATACCCTTGACCTCCTAGGTCAGATCTGAGTATAAATATGACATCATATTACCCTCTAAGTATTCATCAGATGGTGTGGTTTGGCTTGAAAGTTTCTTAAATGAAATGAAAGGGGGGTCAGTTCAGTTCAGTTCAGTTGCTCAGTCATGTCCGACTATTTGTGACCCCATGAATACACAGCCAAACACATTGAATTTACATTTCTTTCTTTCTTTTTTGCATAATGCTGTTTCATTTAGCATATTCTAAAATCAGGGTTAAAAAGCCCAGGTCGGTGGGGGTGGGGGGAGTGGTTGTGGTGATGGTTAATTTATTTATCTCTGAGTTTGGGTTCTCCAAAGAACAAAGTCTGACACAAAGTGCTACACACTCAGTTCAGTTCAGTCGCTCAGTCGTGTCCGACTCTTTTCGACCCCATGAATCACAGCACGCCAGGCCTCCCTGTCCATCACCAACTCCCGGAGTTCACTCAGACTCACGTCCATCGAGTCCGTGATGACATCCAGCCATCTCATCCTCTGTCGTCCCCTTCTCCTCCTGCCCCCAATCCCTCCCAGCATCAGAGTCTTTTCCAATGAGTCAGCTCTTTGCATGAGGTGGCCAAAGCACTGGAGTTTCAGCTTTAGCATCATTCCTTCCAAAGAACACCCAGGGCTGATCTCCTTCAGAATGGACTGGTTGGATCTCCTTGCAGTCCAAGGGACTCTCAAGAGTCTTCTCCAACACCACAGTTCAAAAGCATCAATTCTTTGGTGCTCAGCCTTCTTCACAGTCCAAGTCTCACATCCATACATGACCACTGGAAAAACCATAGCCTTGACTTTCATGCTAGCAGCTTTCAAAAGGTGGTTTCAGGAAGCAGAAAGAAACGGGGAGGCTGAGACATGAGGAAGAAAAAGATAAGGGATTAGGGCTTCCCTGGTAGCTCAGTGGAAAAGAATCTGCCTCCCAGTGCAGGAGACATGGGTTCGATCCCAGGTCCGGGAAGATTCCACACATAGTGGAACAACTAAGCCTGTGTGCCACAACTACTGGGCCCACATGTCACAAATACTGAAGCCCACACACCTTACAGGTCACGCTCTGCAACAGGAGAAGCCACTTAAATGAGAAGGCTGAACCAGCTGCAACTAGAGAAAAGCTCAAGCAGCAACCAAGACCCTGAACAGCCAATAAATAAATATATATATGTATACACATTTTTTAAAGATGAGGGACTGAAGCAAATGAAAACTGGTTATTTCATGGGTACCTGGAGCAGTCTTTCTGGGGACCATCTATAGAATCATGTAGAATGCACCTTAGAACTGGCCACTTGACCAACAGGGTGTTGGGACATTTTTGTACCAATTCCCACCCTCCTTTGATTAAAGGTTTCTCCTGGGAATGTCTACCCATGGCCCCCAACCCTAACTGGGCTCTGCTTGTGTGGACTGCATAAACTCTGGTGGCTTTTGGAGAAACTCCCAGACAGAAAAACCAAGAGAAGCCCAGGAGGTTGGGGTGTTCTTGCCTGCAAAGAACAGCCTGTTATAGCCTCAAGATGAAGCTGGAGAGTACAAATGCATCAACTTTTCTCATTCAAAAGAAAAATAAAGGAAAAAAAACAACAGATTTGCTGTGGTGTACACAAATACCTACAGTACAGGGCATCAAAGATGTGAAGAAAATGGGCACTGAAGGGGAAAAAAAAAAAAAAAAAAAAAGAACAAAATTTCCCTCTGGTCTTCCTAGCAGCCAGTGGAAGGAGAATGTGACTCTGTTTGGAGATGGGGCCTTTGAGGAGGTAATTAAATTACAGTGCAGATCATTAGGGTGGGCCTTAATCCAATGTAACTGGTGTCCTTACAGAAAGAGGGGATTGGGACACAGAGGGATGACCACATGAGAACACGGTGAGAAGGCAGCCGAGTGCAAGCCAAGGACAGAGGCTTCAGGGAAACAAACTGCAGGCCTGGGTGTCTAGTCTCCAAAACTGTAACAAACCAGATTTCAGATGTTCAAGCCACTGAGTCTATGTGACGTTGTTATGTGTTACTGAGCTGACTCATACATAGTATGTGCTATGGCGTACACTGGGTCATGGGATCTTAACCTCCCTGATTGAGCTGCTGGCGGGAGGCCACCGAGGGCACCTGACCCTACTGAAGCCTGACTGCAGGTTCACCATCAACCCACAGAGCTGAGTCATCAAAGCCTCTACTCTGGGGATGTGGACCAAAAGACATGGAGAGGTGAACACCGTTTATGCGTGCTGGGTACTAGGAGTTCCAACAGACTTAGGGCTAGAGTGGACATTTGGGATCCATGAGAAAGTTAATCCGTTGGTAAAAGAAGCTGAGGTGCAGAGAGAAGAGGGAGAAGATGGGTAGAAGCAGAGATGAAATACAGTCCATAGGATATGGAGAGAGGTAAGATAGAAGATATCCCTGACTCCTTCAGTGGGGAGAGGTTAGTGATGGGGGGACAGACTGAGAGTTTGGGATTAGCAGATGAAAACTATTACATGCAGAATAACAAGTCCTACTGTACAGCACGTGGAACTATATTCAATATTTTGTAATAAACCATAATGGAAAAGAATGAGATAGAGTGTATATATGTATAATGGATTCACTTTGCTATACAGCAGAAATTAACACAACACTGTAATCAACTACATGTCAAAAAACTAAATTTTTTAAAAAGATATTCATGACTCCTAAAGACTTCACTTCCCACAGGCCTAGATTCGTTTCCTGTTTCTGGAATACTCCAGATATACGGATTTTTGTTTGCAATTTTTAAAGTCCATTTTATTATAAGCTTTTGAACTCTTAACTCCATCATGGCTGGTTAATTTTGTGGAGAAATTAGAAACTACAACCATACACATGTTTTTAATGCATTATACAATGTGACACAGGTCTATCTTCTGTTTTTCATATAAAACTTTCAATAAAATATTTTAGAGCAAATTAAAAAAAAAATCTCTCTAATTTTATAGTAAACTGCCCAGGATGGAGCACCTAATCCTTAAGTTGACTGAGAAGGATATGCAGGAAAAGGATGATTTAGCAAGAAAATGGAGAAATCAAAGACCTAAAGTTCACGATGAGGTTGGGAAGGGGAGGAGTGGGAATGGCTGAGTGACACATTTTCCCCATCAGCCCAACCGGCTCTGTACATCTAGGCATGATAGTGTTCCATTAGCCCACAATCAATCCAATACGCTAATAACCCTTACAAAGGTATTATTGTCTTACAGGACAAATCTTTTACTTCCAAAAAGACAAATCAGAAAGATATTTTGGAATTAAGTGTTTATTCAGTCTCAAAATCAGGCCACTGATACTGTCCTTTCTTCTTAACAGTGGCATTCATCTTGTCTACACTTCCTGGAGCTGGTAAGCCCCCTTCTAGTTGGTCTATATGGGTCCCTCCAATGTCCACTGAGCCATATCTTCCATCCTGCATGGCTTTTAATTACCTGGAAGGGGCTGAAGTATTACCAGCATTGTGCGTACATGCGTGTGAAGTTGTTTCCATCATGTGCGACTCTATGTGACCCCATGGACTGTAGCCCACCAGGCTCCTCTGTCCATGGGATTCTCCAGGCAAGAATACTGGAGCGGGGTGCCATTTCCTTCTCCACACCAGCACTGTGGTGCAAGTCAAACGTAGGGGTACAGCGGCTGGTCCACACCCTCCAGTCCAGACGTCAGGGTGGGGTGCCATCCTCAGCCCTCCTAGTGCACAGACCATTTCCCCCATGGCATTAGCACCTTCCTGTGCCTTCTATTTTACAGCTTGCTGAGCAGGACTTGCTCTACGAGCAGACTGCAAGCTCAGCGAGGACAGGACTTGGCCTGAAGTCTGTGCTCCCTAAACATTTGTTGACTTAAAACAGACAGCTCTGTCCCCAGCTGTGAGCCAGAAGATAAGGCTGTCTGATTCCTCACTGGGAATACCACAGTTATCAGAATGTCATTTCTGGGGCTTCCCTGGTGGCTCAATGGTACAGAATCTGCCTGCCAATGCAGGAGACACAGGTTCAATCCCCGATCTGGGAAGATCCCACATGCCGTGGAGCAACTAAGCCCACGCCCCACAGCTATTGAGCCCATGGGCCACAACTTCAGAAGCCCGTGCACCCTCGAGCCCTCTGCAACAAGAGAAGCCGTCGCAACAAGAAACCCTCACACAGCAGCTGGAGAGTAGTCCCCGCTCACGGCAACTAGAGAAAAACCCACACAGCAACGAAGACCCAGCACTGCCCAACATAAATACAGAAAATTGGAAAAGAATGCCATGTCAGTATCCCTACATTGCGTCCTCTCCTCCATTCAATGCATTCGCCTCAAGTCTTAAAGAATCCACAAAAAGAGACGGCAGCAACCACAGTTTGTTTATCGGCTCTGAAACGTGCAGATACTTTGCGGTTATGAGGCAGTAACTGCCACCGTTCTGATTGGAAATGGTGACAAGAAGGCAGTTATTAGTTCTCCTTGCTGCCCCAGGACTTCCTTCATGATCAGTGGTGTGGCCACTTTCCCTGTCACTGTCAAATGCTGTGTGGCCCTTTTGCTGTGGGAGTTATTCCAGTAGGAAGTGGAGAGGGGCATATCTGAGGCCACCTCGATTTATCAACCTGAATCTCCAGTGGAAAACGGGTCAGGTCTCATGCCATTGAGAGACTATTTTTCCTGTGGCCCCTGCTGTGTGCAAGTGGCTTCTTGCCATCTGTCCTTGACCTGGGCAGCCACGGCGAGCCACCAGGGCATGGCATAACGCAAAGCGGCTTGATTGGCGGTACGGAACATCCACTTGGGGATAACGATTGACTACAGAAAATGTAATCATCTTTAACTTCCCCAGTTCTGTAATTATGCATAAAATCACAAAGGACTGGGCTGGTTTGTCTTCATGAGAGCTATGGAGGAAAGGTTTGCTAACAGAACAAATAGATTAAACAAAAACGCAGGCGGCATGTTCAGACATCTTAGGGAAATCTTTTTTAGGCCTTTTAGCAAAGGCTGTATGTAAGTCAACAATGAGTTAGAATATTTACCTACTGAACTTTGTTTTGTTAGACAAGGAAAAAAAATCTTTTTTGGTCTTAGTCATAGCTAAAGAAAAGGGAGTTCTTTTAGGTGAAGGTGGGCTGTGGGTCTCTGCAAGCTCAAATGTCCTCTTACCACTCTACTCTCTCCAGGGCCAGAGCTGGCCCTCAAGCATGTCTGTAGAGATCTAGGAGACCAGTCTGAAAGCCATCAGTCTGACAGGTGTGAGCTCTATTTGGAGCGATTTGATGAGAAGGTAGAGGTACTGTGCACACTTTGTAGGAACAAGATTGTTTCTGAACGAAACATATTCTCTAACCAAGGCTTTTCTTTCACCAGAGACTTATCCTCATTCAAATATCCTTTGCAATTAGACCAAACAATCGCTTGGCGCACTTCAAATAAACCAATTACAAAGAACGTGTCGTAGAGACAATGCTAAGCTGGGCAGCAAGTGATCGCAAGTTCTTGGAAGCGCAGCAAACGGAAGGATGGGGTTTACCCGGGTCTGTGCCCCGGTCAGGAAAGGAGGCCAGAGCTGGGAGGTTTGAAATGGTTATTCCTGGGAGCCAACATAATCCATTTTCAAAAGCTCTCCGCCAGGCAGGAGTATGGAGCAACGTCACAAGGGACAGTGTTGCCAGCATGCCTGTGCTGTGTGCCCCTTGGAGGTTTTTCCAGATGACACGGCCCCAGGACTGGAGGCTGAAGCCCAGCAAAGCAGTGCCTCTAGCCAAGAAGCCCACATCCATGCCTGGATCAGTCACCCAGGCTGGAGTGCCCGGCAGCACAGACCAGGGACCCAGGTCTGGCTGCTCTGATTCTGGCTTAAGGGTCAGAAGCAGCACTGAGAGGGACAGCCTGGCCAGCATTCCCAAGCAGCTGCTGTGGTCAATGACCCTTCCACCCTCCCGTCGCCATGTGATCACAAGGAGTTATCATTAATCTGCTCTGGAAGATCGATGGGTTTAAGTGGGCAAGGATGCTCAGGGGTTGGTATTATTTAACTAACTCTCCCATTCTCTGTGTATTAGGACGTCTGCTCCTTAAAAGCAGGGCATGTGCCTTCTTCCTTCTGTTTGCCCAGGAAACACTGTGTTGGGTGTTCGATGTATGTCTGAGGATGAGTGGAAGAGTGGGTGGGAAGTAGTACAGGAATGTGGGCAGGGACTAGATTTATGACTTCAGTCCTTCAGCAGAGATCAGCCTTTCAGGCCACCTTCGGAAGCGGATGGCCCAGGGTCTCAGGAGCCAGCAGCCCTCACCTGCCTTGGTCTTCGTGCTCACTCTGCTGCTTTGAACACCCACTGTTCCCATCACAAAGAAAGGCAGCAGCAAGCCTTCCAGATTCCCTTGCTGGTGAGCTGCAGCTCCCGCAGCCCTTTCTTTCTGTTTATAAATAAGCCCATTTGTGTCATGTTTTAGATCTCACCCATAATTGATATTGTATGACATTTGTCTTTCTCTGTCTGATTTATCTCACTTAGCAATAATCTCTAGCTCTATCCATGTTGCTGCAAGTGGTGCTATTTCATTCTTTTTTTTATGACTAATATTCCATGGACCACTTTTTTATCTTCCTCTGTCGATGGACGTGTAGGTTTTCTCCATGTCTTGGCTATTGTGAATAGTGCTGTTATTAACACTGAGGTGCATGCATCTTTTCTAACTAGAGTTTTCTCCAGATATACACCCAGCAGCAGAATTGCTGGATCATAAATATGTTTCTTAAGTTTCTGTTAAGCTACTGAAGTTTCTCATCTCCCATGTTCTGAATGTCATTTATAGGTTGGAAAAATCCACTCCTTTGTCCCATAGAATTTCCCTTAAAAAGAAAATGAGCCTCTTTCTTCATTAATGTTGTTTCACTCATCTGTGCTTAGTCCCTCGGTTGTGTTGGACTCTTTGCAACCCCATGGACTGTAGCCCACCAGGCTTCTCTGTCCATGGGATTTTCCAGGCAAGAATATTGGAAAGGGTGGCCATTTCCTCGTCCAGGAGATCTTCCCAACCCAGGGACTGAATCCGCGTCTCTGCATCGGCAGGCAGGCTCTTTACCTCTGAGTCACCTGGGACGTTCCTAATGCTGTTTAGTATGTTCATCTACCTCTTGAATTTCCTGTAAACTGGTAGTTATGTCCAGATGTTTGATTAAATTATTTCTGACAGTAATACTTCTACAGGAATGTTCTTGAATATTTCCAACTGCATTATATGAGGAAACACATCATCCCATGGCAACTTCTTAGCTCACATCCTTACTAAATAAATAAAGTTTCTTAAACTTTATATGCTTTTCTTGAATCACCTTCTGGCCCTACTTGTAGGCTCTTAGCACTGACTTTAAGCTTTTACCCCAGACCCGTGATAAACCACTGGGGACTCCCAGTAGCTGAACCGCCTTGAGATCAGCAAGATTAACACAGGACTCGTCCTTAAGCTTCGTTTATTGTTCATGTTGCTGCTATTCAGTTGCCCACTTGTGTCCGACTCTGCAACCCCATGGACTGCAGCACGCCAGGCCTCCCTGTCCCTCAGCATCTCCTGAGGTTGGCCCAAGCTCATGTCTGTTGCATCAGTGATGCCATCCCGCCATCTCATCCTCTAATGCTCTCTTCTCCTTCTGCCCTCAATCTTTCCCAGCATCAGGGACTTTTCCAATGTGTCCAGTGAAGCTCCAAAATACTGGAGCTTCAGCTTCACCATCAATCCTTCCAATGAATATTCAGGGTTGATTTCCTTTAGGATTGACTGATTTGATCTCCTTGCTGTCCAAGGGACTCTCAAGAGTCTTCTCCAGCAGCACAGTTTAAGGCCATAAATTCTTTGGCTCTCTGCTTCCTTTAAGGTCCAGCTCTCACAACCATACAAAACCATGGCCTTGACTATATGCACTCTTTTTGGCAGAGTGATTTCTCTGCTTTTCAACACACCATCTAGAGTCCATATTTATCACTATAACCATGCTTTGATTTTTAACCTCTGGAGCCAAGACAAAGTTCTGCTTGGAATGAAACAGTGCATGGCATTGAACCAGGTGCTTATGTTACACACTTGTCCTCAAAGCAGTCAGGAGTCAGCCACATTCTTATAAACAAAACAAAGCAACTGCATTCACAAATGTAAGCTACCGATACCAATAAATGACTTGTAAGCCTGCATGCTTTGCTTAAAAATTCGCTGCTATATCTAAACAAGTTTGCTTAACTTGATTAACAGAATTCCTAGTTGCACTTGTTGTTGTTATTCAGTTGTTCAGTTGTGTCTGATTCTTTGTGACCCCATGAACTGTAACACGCCACGCCAGGCTTCCTGGTTCCTCACCATCTCCAGGAGTTTGCTCAAATTTATGTCCATTGAATCAGTAATGCAATCCAACCATCTCATCCTCTGTCTTCCCCTTCTCCTCTTGCCCTCAATCCTTCCTGGCATCAGGATATTTTCCAGTGAGTTGGCTCTTCACATCAGGTGGCCAAAATATTGGAGTTTCAGCTTCAGCATCAGTCCTTCCAATGAATATTCAGAGTTGATTTCCTTTAGGATTGACTAGTTTGATCTCTTTGCTGTCCAAGGGACTCTGAATAATCTTCTTTAACACATTTGCACTAATAAATACTTACTTACTGTCCTGGAACTCACAACTATAGTTTTGGGAACTAGATCCAAAAAAGTCGTCCACCCTGCTAAGATTTTGGTTGGAGTCTCCAAAAATTCAGGCAGATTCTCGAGGACTTGGGCTTCCCTTGTAGATCAACTGGTAAAGAATCTGCCTGCAACGAAGGAGCGGAGAAGGCGATGGCACCCCACTCCAGTACTCTTGCCTGGAAAATTCCATGGATGGAGGAGCCTGGTGGGCTGCAGTCCATAAGGTCGCGAAGAGTCAGACACGACTGAGTGACTTCACTTTCACTTTTCACTTTCATGTATTGGAGAAGGAAATGGCAACCCACTCCAGTGTTCTTTCCTGGAGAATCCCAGGGACGGGGGTGCCTGGTGGGCTGCCGTCTATGGGGTTGCACAGAGTTGACACTACTGAAGTGACCTAGCAGCAGCAGAAAGGGTGGCCATTTCCTCGTCCAGGAGATCTTCCCAACCCAGGGACTGAATCCGCGTCTCTGCATCGGCAGGCAGGCTCTTTACCTCTGAGTCACCTGGGACGTTCCTAATGCTGTTTAGTATGTTCATCTACCTCTTGAATTTCCTGTAAACTGGTAGTTATGTCCAGATGTTTGATTAAATTATTTCTGACAGTAATACTTCTACAGGAATGTTCTTGAATATTTCCAACTGCATTATATGAGGAAACACATCATCCCATGGCAACTTCTTAGCTCACATCCTTACTAAATAAATAAAGTTTCTTAAACTTTATATGCTTTTCTTGAATCACCTTCTGGCCCTACTTGTAGGCTCTTAGCACTGACTTTAAGCTTTTACCCCAGACCCGTGATAAACCACTGGGGACTCCCAGTAGCTGAACCGCCTTGAGATCAGCAAGATTAACACAGGACTCGTCCTTAAGCTTCGTTTATTGTTCATGTTGCTGCTATTCAGTTGCCCACTTGTGTCCGACTCTGCAACCCCATGGACTGCAGCACGCCAGGCCTCCCTGTCCCTCAGCATCTCCTGAGGTTGGCCCAAGCTCATGTCTGTTGCATCAGTGATGCCATCCCGCCATCTCATCCTCTAATGCTCTCTTCTCCTTCTGCCCTCAATCTTTCCCAGCATCAGGGACTTTTCCAATGTGTCCAGTGAAGCTCCAAAATACTGGAGCTTCAGCTTCACCATCAATCCTTCCAATGAATATTCAGGGTTGATTTCCTTTAGGATTGACTGATTTGATCTCCTTGCTGTCCAAGGGACTCTCAAGAGTCTTCTCCAGCAGCACAGTTTAAGGCCATAAATTCTTTGGCTCTCTGCTTCCTTTAAGGTCCAGCTCTCACAACCATACAAAACCATGGCCTTGACTATATGCACTCTTTTTGGCAGAGTGATTTCTCTGCTTTTCAACACACCATCTAGAGTCCATATTTATCACTATAACCATGCTTTGATTTTTAACCTCTGGAGCCAAGACAAAGTTCTGCTTGGAATGAAACAGTGCATGGCATTGAACCAGGTGCTTATGTTACACACTTGTCCTCAAAGCAGTCAGGAGTCAGCCACATTCTTATAAACAAAACAAAGCAACTGCATTCACAAATGTAAGCTACCGATACCAATAAATGACTTGTAAGCCTGCATGCTTTGCTTAAAAATTCGCTGCTATATCTAAACAAGTTTGCTTAACTTGATTAACAGAATTCCTAGTTGCACTTGTTGTTGTTATTCAGTTGTTCAGTTGTGTCTGATTCTTTGTGACCCCATGAACTGTAACACGCCACGCCAGGCTTCCTGGTTCCTCACCATCTCCAGGAGTTTGCTCAAATTTATGTCCATTGAATCAGTAATGCAATCCAACCATCTCATCCTCTGTCTTCCCCTTCTCCTCTTGCCCTCAATCCTTCCTGGCATCAGGATATTTTCCAGTGAGTTGGCTCTTCACATCAGGTGGCCAAAATATTGGAGTTTCAGCTTCAGCATCAGTCCTTCCAATGAATATTCAGAGTTGATTTCCTTTAGGATTGACTAGTTTGATCTCTTTGCTGTCCAAGGGACTCTGAATAATCTTCTTTAACACATTTGCACTAATAAATACTTACTTACTGTCCTGGAACTCACAACTATAGTTTTGGGAACTAGATCCAAAAAAGTCGTCCACCCTGCTAAGATTTTGGTTGGAGTCTCCAAAAATTCAGGCAGATTCTCGAGGACTTGGGCTTCCCTTGTAGATCAACTGGTAAAGAATCTGCCTGCAACGAAGGAGCGGAGAAGGCGATGGCACCCCACTCCAGTACTCTTGCCTGGAAAATTCCATGGATGGAGGAGCCTGGTGGGCTGCAGTCCATAAGGTCGCGAAGAGTCAGACACGACTGAGTGACTTCACTTTCACTTTTCACTTTCATGTATTGGAGAAGGAAATGGCAACCCACTCCAGTGTTCTTTCCTGGAGAATCCCAGGGACGGGGGTGCCTGGTGGGCTGCCGTCTATGGGGTTGCACAGAGTTGACACTACTGAAGTGACCTAGCAGCAGCAGCAGCAGCAGCAATGAAGGAGACCCTGATTTGACTCCTGGGTTGGGAAGATCCCCTGGAGAAGGGATAGGCTACCCACTCCAGTATTCTTGGGCTTCCCTGGTGGCTCAGCTGGGAAAGAATTCACCTGCAGTGAGGGAGAATTGGGTTCAATCCCTGGGTTGGGAAGATCCCCTGCAGAAGGGAATGGCTACCCACTCCAGTATTCTGGTCTGGAGAATTCCACAGCCCGTATATCCACAGGGTCACAAAGAGTCAGACACGACTAAGCGACTAACACTTTCACTTTCAAGGACTCCGTTGGGAATCTGGAGCCCCCAGGGAATGGGCTATCAGGCACTGGAAGGGAATGCTTGCCAATAACTCCCAAGTCAGATCACTTTTGCAGAAGAAACTGGAGCTGTTTATCATACTGAGACTGGCACTCCTAGAGTCATCCCTGATCTGGGCCCTGGACTTGGCTCCAGGGGCTAAGCAGGAGGTTGAATCCAGAGCAAATTTCTGGAGCAGGGCCATGCTGTCACAATCCACTGATGAATCCACCAGCAGGTTTCCAGGGCCCTGCCCCAGGTCCTGGGGCAAGTAATCTCCACGTCTCAGTTTTTCCATTATCACGGGGATAACAGCAGCCCACACTGGAGAAGAAAATGATTTTAAGAGCAGCACCAGAGTGTTTACCAACACAGTACTCACAATTCCCTGAGCCCAGATGGTCCCGTCCACCATGGAGAAGTTTCATCTCCTGATCTCAGGTCAGGAAAACACTCACTCCTCAGTGGCTTCATCGGCTCCCCCAGCTTCCAGACTGAGAGAAACGGAGTTGATGGGAAACTGCTGGGGAGGCCAGCTGTGCAACAGTGAGCAACTGTCTTTGTGAGAGAGGAAGGCTGTGCCGGGCAGTGGCTGATGGGCCTGTGCGGTGGAATTCTTCTCTTTTGAACCAGACTGAGCCTTGCTCCTTTCTGGCAGGCAGACGGCCCCCCTCTTCCAAGTACGCAGGAAAGTTCTGTTTGGACAAGCACACACATTCTTTTTTCAAAAGCCACAGAGGCAAACGCCTTTGTTGCAGACAGACCAACTCCCTTCCAGCCTGGGAGGTGAAAACCCTTTCATGAGCCACACAATGGGCACAGCCCTGAGCTGGCCGATGCAGGCCCCCGAAAAGTACAGAACTTCCATTCTGTGGCTTCCACATACAGAATGTCCTTCCCCTCCCCAGTCCAAAGGCTGGAGGGGCTGTTTGTCCGGCACTGGGCCTGGAGGGAGCAGGGGGTTGGCAGGAGTCATGAGGCATTTTTCTGTGGGCTTTGGTTTCCTGGCCAGTTGAACTCGGTCCAGTGATTGTCCCGAGGTTCTGCCAGATAAAACAAGGAGAGCGCTCTTCTAGATGCGGGTGACTGGGGGAGGCGGGGGGAGGGGAGGGAAAACACAGGCAGAGTAGGGGAAGGGGCAGCCAAGTCCCTGCCAGGGCTCAGGAGACCCCTCACTGAGCAAGGGCTCTGGCTCTGCCCCCTGGAATGGCCTCCAGAGACCTTGCCCTCCAGACGAATACCTGGCACTCAGGATGAGGCATTTTTCTGTGGGCTTTGGTTTCCTGGCCAGTTGAACTCGGTCCAGTGATTGTCCCGAGGTTCTGCCAGATAAAACAAGGAGAGCGCTCTTCTAGATGCGGGTGACTGGGGGAGGCGGGGGGAGGGGAGGGAAAACACAGGCAGAGTAGGGGAAGGGGCAGCCAAGTCCCTGCCAGGGCTCAGGAGACCCCTCACTGAGCAAGGGCTCTGGCTCTGCCCCCTGGAATGGCCTCCAGAGACCTTGCCCTCCAGACGAATACCTGGCACTCAGGCCATACTTCACCCTGGCACAGGGCCCTAATCTTAGCAGCCCTTGTGACCAAAAGTCAAACCAGCCTTTTCAGTGAACTAATCCTGCTTGTGATACTCAGTACTCTGAGCAGTCGGCTCTACGCAGGTGCATCTGGAAGGCTGCTGCTTCCCTGAGAGGGTATCAGGGATGGTGTGGGACACTACCCACTTCCAGAGTATCTCTCTGAACTGCCCATCCACTGTGCTTGAACTTCCTATACATGGAACCACTGATCAGAAGTCACTGAAGCATCATCATGGGGTAAGGAGGAGAGGATGGGATGAATGGAGACAGTAGCATGGAAACATACACACCAACGTATATAAAATAGAGAGCCAGGGGGAGTTTGCTGTATGGTGCCGGGAACTCAAACCAGGGCTCTGTGACAGCCTAGAAGGGTGAGGTGGGGTGGGAGGTGGGAGAGACGATCAAGAGGAAGGGGACATATGTATACCTACGGCTGATCCATGTTGATGCATGGCAGAGACCAACACAATACTGCAATTATCCTTCAATTAAAAATCAATAAATTTTAAAAATCATCTTCAAAAATTCTATTTAATATTTGAAAACATTGCAACTGACAAGGGCTTAACCTTCAAAATATACAAACAGCTCAAGCAACTCAATAACAAAGAAACAAACAACTCAATCAAAAACTAGGCAGAAGATCTCTGAAGAAGACATATACATAGCCAATAGGCACATGAAAAGATGTTCAGCACTGCTCATTTCAGAGGGACGCAAATCAAAACTAGAATGAGGTATTCACCTCACACTGGTCAGGCTTGCCATCGTCAAAAAGTCTGCAAATAAACGCTGGAGAATGTGTAGAGAAAAAGGAACTCTCCTATACTGTTGGTGGGGATGTAAATCAATACAGCCACCTTGGGGAACAATATGCTGCTGCTGCTAAGTCACTTCAGTCATGTCCAACTCTGTGAGACCCCATAGACGGCAGCCCACCAGGCTCCGCTGTCCCTGGGATTCTCCAGGCAAGAACACTGGAGTGGGTTGCCATTTCCTTAAAAAACTAAAATGAAGTTACTGTATGATGCTACAATCTCACCCCTGGGCATATATTTAGAGAAAATTATAACTTGAAATGATACCTGCACTCCAGTGCTCATTGTAACAGTATTTGCAATAGCCAAGACATGGAGGTAACCTAAATGTCCAGTGACAGATAGATAAATAAAGAATATGTGATGTACATACACATACACACACACACATATATCTATCTACAATGGAATATTACTTAGCCATCAAAAAGAATGAAATAATACCATTTGCAGCCACATAGATCAACCTGGAGATCATTATAGCAAGTGAAGTAACCCAGACAAAGACAAATATGATGTGATATCACTCATATATAGAATCTGGGAATTCCTAATAGCTTGAGCTATTAGGTGAAGAATCCATCTGTAGTGCAAGAGATTCAGTCCCTGAATCAGGTAGACCCCCTGGAGAAGGAAATGGTAACCTACTCCTGTATTCTTGCTTGGGAAATCCCACAGACAGAGGAGCCTGGCAGGCTACAGTCCCTGGGATTGCCAAGTGTCAGACATGACTGAGCATGCAGGTTCATTATACAAATGAACTTATTTACAAGACAGAGAGTCACAGAAACAGAAAACAAACTTGTAGCTACCAAAAGGGAAAGGAGAGGTGGGGTGGGATAAAGTAAGAGGTTGAGATTAATATATATACACTACAGTATATAAAGCAGATAATCATCAAGGTCCTACTGTATAGCACAGGGAACTATATTCACTATCTTGTAATAACCTATTATATGAAGGAAAAGACTGTGAAAAAGAATAGATGTATAATGTATAACTGAATCACTTTGCTCTACACCTGAAACTAACACAACATTGTAAATCAACTCTATTTTAATACTTTTTAAAGTTCTGTTTGAGAGGCACATATAAAGTTCACTATTATGCTATAATTAAAATACATAAATAAGGACTTCCCTGGTTCACTGGTTAAGAATTCACCTGCCAGAGACATGGGTTTGATCCCTGATCCAGGAAGATGCCACATGTAGTGGGGCAACTGAGCCCCCGCACCACAGCTGCAGAAGCCCTCTCAGCCGAGAGACCATGCTCTGCAACAGAGGAGCCGCAGCCATGGAGAGTATACCCCTGCTCACCACCGCTAGAGAAAGCCCGGCACAGCAATGAAGGCCCAGGGCCGCCAAAGCTAAACAGTTTAATCCAGTACTTTCTAAAAAGTGCTTATAAAAAGTACACAAATAGATGTAGGCAAATTACAGAATAGATGTAGACTAACTCCCCTGGGAGTTAAGTGGCTCCTAAACTAGTGTCCTCCTCTTAACTGTGTGGCTCCTCCTCCTAACCGAGTGGCTCCTCCTCGCCCCTTTTCTTAAGGAGAAGCTGCATCTGTTTGAGAGGGAAGCCAAGGTCTGCTCTGGGACCTCCTCCTCCTCTGCTGCCCTGGTTCTGTGTTCCTCTCACTTCCTCAAAGCGAAGGCCCTGCTTCCACATCTCTCTCAACACACCCCCAGCGGATTGACCGTTTCCTCGTATCTGAGCTGAGGAATTGCAGGCAGAAGTTGCTCAGCGTCCAGTGTGTAAAGCGTGGAGACGTCTGTCTTGGCTGCAGTTCAGCACTTCTGTCTCCGCTGCTCTGTTATTTTGGTACCTAAGTGTGACTGCGTAGACCTGTGAAATGTTGACGAACCAGGAGGAACTCTTTTCTCCTGAAATATAAGGGCTCTGTGTTACTTCTTTATTTGCAAAAATGTCTTTGAGGTCTTCCTGGGCCTGTGCTCAGCCCTGCAGAGGTGAGCAGGGCCAGGGTTCCTGCTGGGCAGGAAGAGGATTGTTATGAAGCCTCTTGGCTGCCAAACAGATTCTGACCACTTGCGCCCTTTCCCCTGCGGTCACAGGATGTCTCCCACTATCGAATGCCCTTTGGGCTCTTAAGAGTTTTTCTCTGACCACAAAATGTGGCTTTGCCAGTGCTCGGTGTTTCATTACTTCCATTTCATTAAGTCTAAGTCACTCTGATTGGCCTCTTGTCTTCCAGGTCTTTCAAGCCCAAACTGAAGAGGATTTGAGATCCAGGGCTTAGGATCAATGGAGAGAGGAAGATCCAGGCTTCTAAGCCATTCCTATCTCTAGGTAAATGCATACAATGAATGAAACAAACAAACCTATACAATAGGAAGTTTAAGGTTTCCCACTGATTTTTATTTTCCCTTTTTTTTTTTTTAAATGAAGGAAGGGTAAGGAGGAAAGAAGTGTGAGGTGCACCAGAGGAAACCAGAAGGCAGGGTGGTACCCCTTTGGGCCAGAACCACTGGTGCAGACGGCCTGGCAGGAGCAGCGATGGACCTGAACCACACTGGCCAGAGCGCAGCCCAAGCCTCCAGACACTCGGTAAACCACGCTGGCAGCCCCAGCCAGCTTCACCCGGGAGACCAGGCCAAAGGTGACCTCAGGGAGTGATCAAGTTCAAGGTGAGGCTTCTCAGCGTGGGCACAAGTCCCAGAGACAGGAAGAGAGAGCCAAAATCACAGATAGAGGCAAGGGCTAGGAGCCTGGAAGCTGGAGCCAAAACCAGGCAAGAAGGACTCTGGTTACATGGGCATTCTCAGTGGAACTTT
Organism: Madoqua kirkii; assembly: GCA_006408675.1. NCBI lineage: Eukaryota > Metazoa > Chordata > Mammalia > Artiodactyla > Bovidae > Madoqua > Madoqua kirkii. Next base: position 30,569 of record SJYC01103901.1, on the reverse strand, counting down.
CTCCTTAACAGCCCAGCTGTGGATGGGGAGAGCTGGGTTCAAGGAAGGGAGAGAGAAAGCATATTCTAGTAGATAGAGTTGGGCACAAGGAGGGTTTCAGGTCATGCTGTATGAATGATTTAACATTCAAAGCCTAACATTTTTAGCCTCTTGTGGCTTTCTAGGAGTATGTGCCCTGTATTCTGTAGCTGTACCATGACTACTTGGCCCAGACCCATCCTTGAGTCGGAGAAAGACAGGGACTGTCAGTGTGACAGCTCATGAACTAGCGGACCACATCCTGCATCCCAAGAGCCCTGCAGGACCAGGCGTTTTTCCCCTAACCGAGGTCTGTCTTGCTCTTCCTCCCCATGTTTCCAACCCTCACTTATTTGTTCAGTAAATAACTGTTAAACAAATCATGCTTTCAAGGTGAGGCAGTGGTAAAGAATCCACCTGCCGATGCAGGAGAAGCAAGAGATGCCAGTTCTCTTACACTACTGGTGGGAAGGCAAACTAGTACAGCCACTACAGAGAACAGTGTGGAAATTCCTTAAAAAACTGGAAATAGAACTGCCATATGACCCAGCAAACCCACTGCTGGGCGTACACACCGAGGAAACAAGAATTGAAAGAGACACGTGTACCCCAGTGTTCACTGCAGACTGTTTATAATAGCCAGGACATGGAAGCAACCTAGATGGCCATCAGCAGATGAATGGATAAGAAAGTTGTGGCATATATACACAATGGACTGTTACTTGAATATGAATCAGTTCTAATGAGGTGGATGAAAGTGGAGCCTATTATACAGAACGACGTAAGTCAGAAAGAAAAACACCAATATAGCATATTAATTGGAGAAGGCAATGGCAACCCACTCCAGTGTTCTTGCTTTGAGAATCCCAGGGATGGGGGAGCTTGGTGGGCTGCCGTCTATGGGGTTGCACAGAGTCGGACACGACTGAAGCGACATAGCAGCAGCAGCAGCAGCAGCAGCATATTAATGCATATATATGGAATTTAGAAAGATGGTAACAACAATCCTATATGCAAGACAGTAAAAGAGACACAGATATAAAGAAAAGACTTTTGGATTCTGTGGGAAAAGGTGAGGGTGGGATGATTCGAGAGAATAGCATTGAAACATGTATATTACCATATGTGAAATAGATGACCAGTGCAAGTTCAATGCATGAAGCAGGGCACTCAAAGCCGGTGCACTGGGACAACCCAGAGGGAGGGGGTGGGGGCATTCAGGATGGGAGCATATGTACACCCGTGGCTGATTCATGTCAATGTATGGCAAAAACCACCAAAATATTGTGAAGTAATTAGCTTCCAATTAAAATAAATATTTTTTTTAAAAAAAGAGAGAGATGCCAGTTTGATCTCTGGGCTGGGAACATCCCCTGGAGTAGGAAATGGCACCCCACTCCAGTATTCTTGCCTGGAGAATCCCATGCAGAGGAGCCTGGTGGGCTACAGCCCATGGGGTTGCAAAGAGTCAGACATGACTGAGAACACACAAAAACGATTACAGTATGCCTTGTGCCACGCTAGACAGAGTTGGTTCCTTAGAGCCTGGTAGGGATTTCAGAGAGCAGGGAGGCAAAAAATAATTACAAATTATTACCAATTACCATCACAGCTTTGAAGATAAAAAAAAAACAGGATGTCATAAGAAGAAAAAGTGGGGTTATCTACTTTGGAATGAGAAATCCATGAAGATTTCCCTGGAGGAGTGGCATTGAAGCTGTGCCCTGAATGAAGAACAGGAGTGGGAGAGAACTCATGTGGGCAGAAGGAAAAACATATATGGAGGTGGTGAGTCAGGAAGGAGCTGGAGGCATCACAGAACCCAAGCAGGCTGGGCACGTTGTCACAGGGGTGACACAAGGCGGGAGCAGAAATGCAAAGGGAAACGCGTAGGAGCTCTGTCGAGCGTCCGTTAGTCACCTCTGCTAACGTCCCACTGGATAAAGCAAGTCACGTGGCTGGGTGCAGACAACGTGGGAGGTCATCAGAGGCCATGGCAAAGTGTGTGACTACAGGAAAGGGTGAGGAATTCAAGCCATGCAATTCCTCCCCCAGATGGGCCCACTTTACCACACCTGCATTCTTCTTTTTTCGCTTTTTGGTAAAGGAGGAAAGCTCATCTCATTAGGAATTTAGTCTGATCTAATGTTTGAGGATCACTGATGATTTTTCCTTTATATATATTTAAATTTACACACCAGAAATTCACTTTTGCAGTACAGTTCTATGATCTTTAACATGTGCACGGACTTGTGTAACCACTACCACAAAAATTATACAGAATAGTTCTATCACCCTTGAAAATTTCCTGAAATCACTGCTCTTTTGAGAGCTCAGGTCTGGATGCTACATCCCAAAGAAAACTGGTGGTTTTGGATGAAGAAAGTTAAAGCTTTGACAGTACTCTGGAGCGTTCCGGAGCTTCCCTGCTAGCTCGGATAGTAAAGAATTCGCCCATGGTGCAGGAGACCCGGGTTCGACCCGTGGGTTGGGAAGATCCCCTGAAGAAGGGAATGGCAATCCACTGCATATTCTTGCCTGGAGAATGCCCGTGGACAGAGCAGTCTGAAAGACCACAGTCCATGGGGCTGCACAGAGTCAGACATGACTGAGTGACTAACACTTCACTGGAGTATTTTGTAGTAAAAAAATGGAGATTTAGCGAAGAAAATGCCCTGGTTGAAAGGGTAAGCCAAGTCACAGGGATCTCAGCTGGAAGAGCTCTCCACTCCACCATTTTACAAAAAATACTAAATCCCTGATGGGTTTGAGTGCATTTTCAAAGGGAGAGAAAGAGAGAGCAAGCTAGGACAAGAGCCCAAGCCTCTTGCTCAGTTTAGTGCTTTCTGTTGCTCTAAGTTTCTTTGGCCATTGGCCCACTCACCTCCTTTATCGTGTTCATCTCTGCCTTTTGTGTTTATTCTCTTATCATCTGGCCCACTGGGAATGGGCTGGCCTCTCGGTGCTTTGTTTCCTTAATTTCTTTAGTGGAAGCTAAGGGCATTGTTTTTCTCCAAGGAACCCTATTTGGTGCTGAGTGATCTGAGGCGCCTCCCCTAGGTTTTGCAGAGGGGACAGGGTTTTAGTTCCTAGAAAATGTAATGCACAATTTGATCTTTGCGACTCTACTGAACTCCTACTGAGTTTGCATTTCCTTATCGCCTAGCTCTCCCAGCTGCCAGGTAATTTGATCTGGATTTGTCTTATCAGGCTGAGGCCAGCAAGCAGGTGATGAATGAGGGGCCAGGGATGCAGCTGTCTCTTCTTTGAAGCCATGGCATTTTTGGAAGGGACTGTATGTGTGTGTTCGTGCATGTGCGCACGCGCTTGTGTGTGTGTGTGTGTATTTGTGCATGTGCGCACGCGCTTGTGTGTGTGTGTTCGTGCATGTGTGCACACGCTTGTGTGTGTGTGTGTATTCGTGCATGTGCGCACGCGCTTGTGTGTGTGTGTGTGTGTGTGTGTATTCGTGCATGTGCGCACGCGCGTGTGTGTGCGTGTGCGTGTGTGTGTGTGTGTGTGTGTGTGTGTGTGTAGCAGCTGCTAGAAGTGGAAGTAAAACTCACTCCTCCTCTTCTCAGCCCAGCTCACTCAGGGTGACCCTTCCATCCTGAGGGCTCTTGGTGTTCGTGGGCTTCTGAGGTGGCCTGGTCACTGTGGCTCTCTTCCCAGAGGACAGAATTTCCCTGGCCTGACTTTGCTTGACATTAAAACAGTCACTCACACTTAATACATTGTGGTCAGATGCTCACACCGAGTGTGGAATGGCACAGCAGGTGGATTATTCAACCTCCCTGAAGACAAGCCCTGCTGGCACCGTGGGGGTGCTGCCCCAGGTAAGCTGGCTAGGTCTCGGGCTTCAGATGTGAGATTAAAGGATCAAGGAGAAGCTGTTGAGTCATGGCATCTGACCCACTTAAACCTGTTACACTCTCTTCAAGAATCTGATACGGCCTTTGAGAGGCACTGCCTCTGCGTTTTCTCTTTCCCACATCATGGTGGGGAGAAAGTCCTCCATTTCTGCTGGAAGAAGAAACTAGGCAGTGAAAATGGTATCTAGACTAATGGACATCCAGACCCAGCTAGACAAAGCCCAGTGATGATGAAGCTGCCAGGCAAACTCTACAATACTGTTGCTGCCACAGAGCCCCTAGCAAGGTACCCAGTCCACCTACTCGACACCTCAGCATCTGTGTGCCTTGGAGGTGTGATGCCATAAAACAAGCCAACCATCATTTAGGGCAGTCATTTCAAGGTTTCCCATCCCTGATCTCTGGCTCACTTTCCTTCGGCTGCTGTCACCAGGATGTCAGCACCCAAATTAATGCAAGGCCCCAAACCCAAGGCAGCATCAACTGGACTGTCAGGCCAGCACATGACCCGCCCTGGGGGGCCTGCCGTGAGAGCCTTGCCTCAGCTGTCACCTTCCTGCGGCCGTCTACTTTCCCCAGACACGCAGAGCTGCCGAAAACAGCAGTCAGCGTCTCCCTGAGGAAGGAAAAGCAGAGGGCAAGGTCAGGTAAACCAGCGCCTGAAAAAGCTCTCCACTCCCCAACTCACATACATTGCTGTTATCTTATCATGGCTTCAAGCTAAGGACCTCTAAATCCAGCCACAACAGTAATACTGGGATGGCAGGGGAGAAATGTTCAGCCCAGAAACCACATCCTCTGCAACGCCTCAGCCAGCACTGGGTGAAGGACACGGCGTTAAATGGAAAAGAAATTTGAATGACGAAGTGACACGATGTCCGTCTCAGCTAATGATGGGCCAAGCAGGTTTTCCATCACTGGCAAGGCAAAACTGCCAGGCCCAGGTCTGTATTTAAAAGCTACTTCGTGTGGCTTTAAGTCACCATCTCAGCTCAATATCTAAAACAAAGAGAATGAATTATGGAACAGGATGGAGGGAGCTTGTTAATTTCCTCACTGATGCACTGTGAAATGAAAGCTTTATTCTAAGAATGGGATATCCTCAGGGCTTTCTCTGGAGAGACACTGACAAATCCAAACGTCCTTACTGTTTCCTTTATTGCCCACCCCCCACAACCCTGCATCCCCTCTTTATGGCTTTTGCAATACACATTTATAAAATATGTATATTTCATGGTATGTCTGTATCTATAGGGCTCGGGGAATTCGAGTTTGTGATTCTCTTTAGGGCCTCCTCGCCCATAAACTGTGCTTAGGCAATATTACTGATGAACACACACACACACACACACACACACACTGGATTGTGTACAGCCTGTGTGTATCATGGAGACATTCGCACAGGCTGCTTGCTATTGTCCAGGCTGGGGAGCTCCAGCCCATCTCCAATTGGAACCCAGTGAAATAATCATGGTAATTTTGCCTTCATGTATCACCTTTCATCAGGAAGGATGAAAGGACTTCACAAACTCTGGGTTCCTCTTTGATCCAGGCTCGTATCTGTGCACCAATCTCCATTGTGTATTCTGCCCCAACCTCACAGACAGGCCTCCCAAGGACCATAATTGAACTTCCATATGCACACCGCGAGAGGCTGGCCTGGCCTGAGAGCCTCCTGCAGGCTCCCAGGGAGGAGAGGGCAGCTTCCAGAGGGGCCGGGTGGCTGTTCTGCATTTGCAACGGGGCAGGGACTACAAACATGGGGAAAGCGGGGAAGGAACTCTCAACTGCAACCTCAGTGTTGAGACAGGGATGCCTAATGGCAGGTGGAAGAACATTCTAGGCAGCGGTAAAGCGAATCTCCCGAAGGTAGGTGTTGCCTAAGGCTCTGCTCTGAGCTGTCTTCTCATCCACACCCAGGACTTCAGCTATTAGCTTTATGGGAAGGACTTCGAAATATATATCCCAGGCTCAAACTCTCCCCTGGGTCTAGCCAGGCATCTCCAGCTGTCTCCTGGGCATTTCCATCCACATATTTCACTGGAACTTCAAACTCAACTTCTACCAAATATAATGCATGATTTCTTCCTACTCTGCTCTCATAATAGCTCCCTTCCCTGACTTTCCTATATGTAGTTGCTGGAGTTAGAGTGAGCCGTGCATGAGTAAGTTAGTCAAGATCTTTGTTCCCGTGGAGCTTGTATTTTGGAGAGAGGATGGGGAGGGGAGAAAGCAATACAGAAATGATATATATGATAATAAATGAAGATGAGAAATGCTAGGAAATGGTGGGTCAGGTGATGATAGCTTACGGGTATGGACCACCTTGGACAGTGATCAAAAATGGCCTGTCTGGGAGAGGATCACGGAGAAAAGCATTCCACGTGGAGGGAAGAGCGAGCACTGAGACCCCGAGGCAGTGATGAGATTTGCCCCTCTGTGGAACAGACAAGATGCTGGGCTGCTGGGGCGTGGCTGTGGATAAACTGGAGGAGATGAGACGGGAGGAGTGGGCAGGGAGCAGACGAGTCAGGGTTGGCCACATGGAGTTTGGATTTTGATCTGAGTGCTCTTCCAAGCCAGAGGAGGGTTTCAGCACGGACGCTGGGAGCTGACGCCCGTTTGCTTCTGGCATCTCTCAGCTGAGCCTGTAAGTCACTTTGACTCTTCTCTGCATCACACGCCTTTTGCTTTCCACATGGGCCGTGTCTGGCCGGGAAGGAGGATAAGGTTTTGGTAATCCTCCAGCTCCCCGCATCTCCCCTCAGGGGCTTGGACAGAGTCCTCTGTGTTCAAAAAGACTGGCCGCCAAACGGAAAACAAAGCATCCCTTTTGTGATCACTGGGAAAGCACCAGATACCCCTCCGGCTGTGAATGCGGCTTAGGCTAGCAGACCAAAGCATAGTTTTCTCGTATTCTGAGAATTCAAACCTTGGGACCCACCTGCTCGGGCATGCCCACTGAAGGGGGTGAGTGAGCGTGGGGCAGTAGGATGGAGACTGGCTGGTGCGCCCACCTCCCAGTGGCTGTCAGTGCTGGCTGTTAAAGAATCACAGCTGTTTCCTCTGGCCAAAGGATTCCCTCAGGAGTTACATCTCCCCACGGGAGCAGTGGGCAAGCCTGTTACCTGCTGGCACAGGGCACAAAAAGCTGGTCTCTCATCTCCAAATGGGACAGGTCTGTCGCGCAGTTACTGTTCTAGAGCTTCCCCAGGGATCTGGGTACCGCAGCCTGCAGCAGCCCACCCACTTGCTCTGTCCGGCTCCCTCTCTTCCTTCCTCTGGCAGAATCCTCTCAACAAGCCACATGCCCTTGATCACTATTTTATGCTCTGCTTCCCAGGAAGGTAACTCAAGACAAGTGGCAATACAAGCCAGCCTTTTAGGAATCCAGGACTTAAGCTCTCTGTGAGATTCTTCATTCACCTATCTGCTTTAAATCCAGCAGCTGGTCACAAAGAGTTGGACACAACTGAAGTGACTTAGCACGCACGTACGCACATTCAACAAATGCTGAATCAGGTTGAGACAGGTTCATATACTCAGGAACGTGAGAAACATAACGGGCACAGCCCATGCCCTTGTGGATCGTACTAACGGGGAAAGGTTGATGTTAGACACGCAAATGCATGGGGTACATGGTAGCCAGGCAGGTCTTCCTAGTAGTAATGAGACTGTTTGCCTCCAAGATTATATTTTCAGGATGACGGTGGAGTGGGAGGAACACTGCCACCAGCCATCAGCCTTTCTTTCGCTTTGGAAACTGCTGGGATGTAATTGGGACTAGGGGGCGAAATGGCATTATTTAAAGCTCATCATCTCCCTTGAGCTGACTCTTATCAGTGAACCCACATGCGGAGGCGTGGTTAAAGGCGAGAGGACACTGCAGGAGGCCCCCTGAGTCACTCACGTCTTGTTTTCCTAATTATTTTACATTCTTAAAAGACTTGCTCTTTCCGGCCTTTCAGTAGTGTCATCTACCCATGGCAGATGTGGCTGCATCCCAAAACAATCTGGCCAGGATTTTAGCCACCAGTCCACAAAATGCCAAATAGTTTATGCCCAGCAGCTCATGTTGTGAGCTGAGATTCGTGCTGCAGTTCCCATGATCGAAGAACATTTCAGCCATCCCTGGGTTCTTCTATGGCGGCTGAACCCTGCCAATGAATTCTCTTTGCCTTGGGACCCATGGCCACGTTGCTGGGTTGAGACTTTCCTGTGTCCCATGGGGTCCTCCTGCTCCCAGTGGCACTAGGTCATCTCCTGGACCTCAGTTTACCACCTGGACCTCAGTTTACCAAGGTAGAGGTGAGCCGTCAGCTGATGCTTATTCAGGTCACTCTGAGAGGTGCAGCCTAGGGAAGATCTCCGTGAATCTGACCCAAGATTCTGGTAGTACTGCTAATGGAAGAGATCCCTTAGGGCCAGGGCCAGCAACATCCTATGTGCTCAGGGCTCCCACTCAGAAGGGGCTGGTGCTTGGCTGCATGCTCTTGGTTTAACAGTCAGCAGTGGGAGAGGAGGGAAGCAGGGGCAGAGGAAACCCTGCTTGCTTGCCAACAGGACCAGATCTGTCTTCTCTGCTCTGGCAGATGCTTGAAGCTGATCATTTTTCTCAGAGAGCTCTTGCAGGCTCCTTGGAGGTTTCCTGCTAGCCCCTTCACTGGGAGTTGCCTTCCTCCAAACAGATGTTTCTCTCTTCCCAAAGTCAGCTGAGGCTCTTTCCACAGCCCTGAGAGATACAGCCCTCTATCCTCAGCTCCGGGGGCTTCTCCTGAGAGGAACCCAAGCACACCCCACTCTTCCTCTCCCGCAGGGTCTTCCTCCACCCGGCTCTGTCTCCTCAATCTTTCCTCCCTGGACCACTTTGTCTTTGCCAGCTCTGTAGTAAGATGCTGATCTTTCCTTCCACGTTTCCCAACATAGGCCACGCACGTCACAGCTTTCTGAGTGGCCCCGTGGAAACCCCTCTCACTAAATCTGAGGCGAAGGTAGTACTTCCTGCCATTTCTCCCTTAAGTGGAGTGAGACATCTCATGTCACGGCAACAGCTTTCTCCAAAAATAAACACACACACACACACCTTGAAAATCCTCTCTCCTTACTCTCTGCTATTTTCTGTATTTTCTATACAAAGTATAGTTGAATGGTGGGTGAAAGAGGACTCAGGAGTTATCAAGAAACCAGTTCTTGACAAATCTGTTAATAATAATTTTTTAACCACACCAAGTGGCATGAGGGATCTTAGCTCCCCAACATGGAATTGAACCTGAGCCCTCAGCAGTGAAAGTGCAGAATCCTAACCGCTGGAGCACCAGGGAATTCCCTTCTTTGTAATTTTTATATGAGGGATCTGGCTTTGAAATTCCACACTACCGTGTTTCATTGTCTCTGGAGAGACTTCAATATTAAGACCCTGTTAATGCAGGGCCCTGGATTAAGCACCATCAGTGAAATAACAGATTATTTACACAGACCTCTGAAGTTTATGAAGCATCTCACATACCCTATCTCAACTGATTCTTCCAACAGCTCTGTGATAGACATTATTACATCCCTGCTTTACAGGTAAATCAGCTGGCTGTGTGGCTGGCGCTTGTCACTTGGCTAATAAACAGGATGGCTGGGGGAGACCTCCTCCCAGGTTTTCTCACTCCCAGCTGCCAGCTCTACCTTGGCATCTCTGCCTAGGAAACAAGTGTGGATGCTGGTGACCATGACAACAGCTTCCAGTGAGCACTCTACCAGGTATGGAAGCAATGGATATGAAACACGCTCTGCAAACCATACAGCAAAGGACCAATAGCATGCATCACTATTTCTATGATGATTACTTTCAGCTTCTGGGTCAGCTGGGTTGACTCTTCAGGACGCCGAAGTTCATAGTCACCTGAACAATCATCCGACTGCTGGACTCTGACGGCTCTGAACATAGTCTATACTTGTCTTTGCCTCATGTGCCCTATTTTGTGTATTCGGGGGATCCCTGTCCACAAGTGAAGTTTACTTTTCCTGCCTCTCAGTACTTCAAGTCTCTACTTAATCTCTCACCTAATTACCTTGCTTTCAGTAACGTGGGAAAGTTGAGGCAAAACTTCAAATCCCACCTGGGATATCAGTTTTCATCCCTTCACTGGCCTTTCAGAGACCATAGCTTCTGACCTGATCAAGTCCCACCCTAGTCATACCATCCCAAAGAGTGTCTGATGGGTGGGTAATGAATCAGGCTTCTGGGAGGAGTTAGACGTGGGCAAGATCTTACACCTTCAGACCTTACACCAGCTGGTCATCTACAGAGGAGTACCCTCGCCTTGAGTGGAAGCAGCTTTGTACTCACTAAGAACATTGTAAATGATCTAAGGAAACACTGGATAAAAACAGAAAACAAAAGAAAATCATATTTACTATATAAAGTATTTAATATCTGCTAAGAGGCTTCCCAGGGGCAGTGGCAGTAATGAATCTGCCTACCAATGCAGGAGATGTTAGAGATACAGGTTCGATTCCTGGGTCAGGAAGTTCCTCTGGAGGAGGGCACAGCAACCCACTCAAGTATTCTTGCCTGGAGAATCCCATGGACAGAGGAGCCTGGCGGGCTACGGTCCACAGGGTCACAGAGTCAGACATGACTGAAGCTACTTACATGCCCACAAGCTCATCTGCCTATGGGGTGGGTATAATTATTTCCACCCTTCAAACCAGGAAGCTGGGGTATATAGAGGTTAAGCAACTAGTCCAAGGTCATATAAAAGTGATATAGACTCAGGATTCAAACCTGGGTCTTTCTGAGTTTGACGCTTATGCTGTAAATCATCACGTGTGTAATCTGACTCCTTAGGGACACTAGAGAGGAAAATGGTAGATGTGCCAAATGTGGGGGAAACCATAAGAGTTATTTTAAATAAAGAATCAAGCACCTTTGTTCCACTAGTGAATATGCTAGGAAAATGTGTATGAATTCTTCTAGATTCCTTTCAAAGTTTCCCAAATTCTCTGCCTTGGCTCATAACGTAAATAATGGCTCTACAGTGGAAGTTTTGCAAGCTAAAGCATCTTTAAAAGAACTCTGGATGTGTTACAGAGAAGTAATTTTCCAAAAACACACATTCCTTTAAAATTTCTTTCTGAGGGGCAGTCATGAGGCCTCCGGCCCCTGTGGCCAAATCCACCACATTAAAGTAAATGAAAACATAACTCACATGGTTAATATGAATTAGCCTTTCCATAACCCTTCATACCATCAAAGTACTTTGCCCTGCTGTTGCTGGTTTGTATAAACTAAGTGATTCAGTCAGCCAAGCACTAGGAAGAAAGATTTCACCAGGCTTTGATTGAATTAAATGCTCCATCATTCTCTGGCCAATGCTAAAGGTTTTATATGAAATTGAAACAAGAGAAAATGCCTGGGCTAAGACAATCTGATGACCAAGAAAACATCTGGAATAATATCCTCACTACAGCCAACCAGGAAAATATTCAAGGCCTCCCCCCTCAAGTCGGTAGCGCTGAAGAAAGCGATCACCATCCCAAAGAGTGTCTGATGGGTGGGTAATGAATCAGGCTTCTGGGAGGAGTTAGACGTGGGCAAGATCTTACACCTTCAGACCTTACACCAGCTGGTCATCTACAGAGGAGTACCCTCGCCTTGAGTGGAAGCAGCTTTGTACTCACTAAGAACATTGTAAATGATCTAAGGAAACACTGGATAAAAACAGAAAACAAAAGAAAATCATATTTACTATATAAAGTATTTAATATCTGCTAAGAGGCTTCCCAGGTGGCAGTGGCAGTAATGAATCTGCCTACCAATGCAGGAGATGTTAGAGATACAGGTTCGATTCCTGGGTCAGGAAGTTCCTCTGGAGGAGGGCACAGCAACCCACTCAAGTATTCTTGCCTGGAGAATCCCATGGACAGAGGAGCCTGGCGGGCTACGGTCCACAGGGTCACAGAGTCAGACATGACTGAAGCTACTTACATGCCCACAAGCTCATCTGCCTATGGGGTGGGTATAATTATTTCCACCCTTCAAACCAGGAAGCTGGGGTATATAGAGGTTAAGCAACTAGTCCAAGGTCATATAAAAGTGATATAGACTCAGGATTCAAACCTGGGTCTTTCTGAGTTTGACGCTTATGCTGTAAATCATCACGTGTGTAATCTGACTCCTTAGGGACACTAGAGAGGAAAATGGTAGATGTGCCAAATGTGGGGGAAACCATAAGAGTTATTTTAAATAAAGAATCAAGCACCTTTGTTCCACTAGTGAATATGCTAGGAAAATGTGTATGAATTCTTCTAGATTCCTTTCAAAGTTTCCCAAATTCTCTGCCTTGGCTCATAACGTAAATAATGGCTCTACAGTGGAAGTTTTGCAAGCTAAAGCATCTTTAAAAGAACTCTGGATGTGTTACAGAGAAGTAATTTTCCAAAAACACACATTCCTTTAAAATTTCTTTCTGAGGGGCAGTCATGAGGCCTCCGGCCCCTGTGGCCAAATCCACCACATTAAAGTAAATGAAAACATAACTCACATGGTTAATATGAATTAGCCTTTCCATAACCCTTCATACCATCAAAGTACTTTGCCCTGCTGTTGCTGGTTTGTATAAACTAAGTGATTCAGTCAGCCAAGCACTAGGAAGAAAGATTTCACCAGGCTTTGATTGAATTAAATGCTCCATCATTCTCTGGCCAATGCTAAAGGTTTTATATGAAATTGAAACAAGAGAAAATGCCTGGGCTAAGACAATCTGATGACCAAGAAAACATCTGGAATAATATCCTCACTACAGCCAACCAGGAAAATATTCAAGGCCTCCCCCCTCAAGTCGGTAGCGCTGAAGAAAGCGATCGGCGGGTCTTTGTTCTTCCCCTCTCTGTGGAGCAAAAGCGCCACCCCTTTCCGTTTTCTGGCAGGCTGGCACGCCAGTGAGTTTTGTCCCCAAGTACAAGGTACCCTGAAGAGCAGTGTCTCAATTTGGGTTCTCTCACCAGCAGACCCTGAGACAAAAATTTGAGTGTGAATGTTTTATTTGGGAGCACATGCCAGGAAGCTCTGGTAAGACAGTAGAGAATTAAACTAGGGAAGACAAGCGACCAATCAAAGGCCCACATTCAAACAGGCAGCCACTGTGGGAGACCAGAGCTTAATCTTGCTTAGGTCATCAGTGCCTCTGAGTTTCCAGCCTGATGGGTAAAGAGCTGGGATATTTACATATCACCTCCCATTATTTATTGGTTAAGTAAGTGAAAGTATCAGTTGCTCCGTCGTGTCCGACTCTATGTGATCCCATGGACACTAACCCACCAGGTTCCTCTGTCCATTGGGGATTCTCCAGGCAAGAATACTGGAGTGGGAAACCATTCCCTTCTCCAGGAGATCTTCCCGACCCAGGGATCGAACCCAGGTCTCCTGCATTGCAGGCAGATTCTTTACCGTCTGAGCCACCAGCTTATTGGTTAAGAGCTGCTGCATGAGGATGTCAAATCCCCAGCAATTTTAGCCTTTCTTTTTGCAGAGAGAATCCTGGGACAAAGTGCCCCAGGTGCTTGGATCAACCTGCACAGAAATGCTAAGTGCAGTGCAAGCTTCATCTTGGGGAAGAGTGGTGAGGAAGAGGAGGAGAAAAGGGCAGAGGCAGAGCCGCCTCATATATTATGCCACTGTCTGGGGCCTATGAAAATGTTTTAAGATTAGAAAAAGGGATGAACATAGTCATTAAAAAGATAAAATAAAAATCCAGCTTGTGTTTTATTTGCCCTTATACCAGCACTGTCACAAAATATAATTTTTAATATTTTTTAATGGGGAAAGGGGTCCATGGAGACTCACAAAAGTCACAGACTATCCTTGGGCAGAGGAAAAGCTTCAGTTATTTTTCTTGATTTTTGACATTTTCTGCCATTTCAAATGGCTCACACTGGTCCAAATCACCCACCTCTCCTGTTCCACTTCTTTCCTCTTTTCTTTCTTTCTCGTCCGCTTCTATGCTCCTGTGTCCCTCCTGCTGTATTTCCCTTTGTGTATCTGTAGTAGACATCAGTTATTTTTGTCTTCCCAGCATCTATTCCCAAATCTTTTGATAAAAACTTCTGAAATTGCTTTTGAGAAGCCAGTATGCCCTACCTGCTCCTGGCCAAGAGATAGATAGACACTTGGCATAAATGAGATATTGCTCCTTGGAATTCAACTTCTGAACAGAGTAATGCAAAAACTAAGATATTACTTCCTGCTCCCCAGGCCCCTGGAATGTCCTAATGCCTGTCCTCTCTGAAATCTCATTCTATAGCTCTCCTTTCCATTCTGTAATGTATAGAATAGATAATGTATACAAGAGGCATATACATATTAATATATATAGGCATATGCAATATACACATATGTATAAGACAGGCATACCATGTTCATAGATTAAGGACTCAGGATTATAAAAGCCATAAGTTCTTTCTGAGTTCATATACCAAACAAAATATGAATGGCTTTTCTTTCCAAGAAAATCAATAAGTTCTTTCTAGAATTTCTATTGAAATGCAAAGAGCAAAGAAGAACCAAGCCACTCTTGAAGAAAAAAATAAATCAGAATGATTTACTCTGCCAGATGACAAGAATTATTATAAAGCTCCAATTATTGAGGTATAGACAACTAAGGTAAAGAGCTAGACAAAAATACCAGTTCAGTTCAGTTCAGTCGTTCAGTTGTGTCCAACTCTTTGCAACCCCATGGACTGCAGCATGCCAGGCCTCCCTGTCCATCACCAACTCCCAGAGACAAAAACACCAATGAGAGAACCAGGAAACAAACCTATATATGTACGCATACTTGATTTGTGACAAAGATGGCACTGCAGGAAATTAGTAAAATGACTTTTTAGTAAATGGTACTGGGACAATGAGATGTGTGCTGTGCTTAGTTGCTCAGTCATGTCTGACTCTTTGCGACCCTATGGACTGTAGCCCTCCAGGCTTCTCTGTCCATGTGGATTCTCCAGGCAAGAATACTGCAGGGGGTTGCCATTCCCTCCTCCAACAGATCTTCCCAACCCATGGATTGAACCCAGGTCTCCGGCATTGCAGGTGGATTCTTTACCATCTGAGCTACCAGGGAAGCCCACAGGGACAATGAGATACCTATATGAAAAAATGAAGTGGATCCCTACTTCATACTCTACATAAAAATCGATTCCAGATGGATTTAAACGTAAATATGAAAGCCAAAAGAATAAATTCTTTAAAAGTTAACATAGAAAAATATCTTCATTGTTGTGGAGAAATGAAATAATAAACACAGTAATTAATGAAATAGATATTTGTTAAGAAGGTAGATCTTATGTTAGATGTTCTTATCACAAAAAGTAGTAGGAAATTTTTAGAGGTGAAGGTTACATTTTTGGTAGTGGTTCAATGGCAGCCCACTCCAGTACTCTTACCTGGAAAATCCCATGGACGGAAGAGCCTGGTAGGCTGCAGTCCATGGGGTCCCTGAGGGTTCAGACAATGACTGAGCAACTTCAGTTTCACTTTTCACTTTCATGCATTGGAGAAGGAAATGGCAACCCACTCCAGTGTTCTTGCCTGGAGAATCCCAGGGACGGGGAGCCTGGTGGGCTGCCGTCTATGGGGTCGCACAGGGTCAGACACGACTGAAGTGACTTAGCAGCAGCAGCAGCAGCAGCATGGTGACATTTTCACAGATGCATACTTATCTTCAAACTTAAGTTTCAAAACTCAAAACCAAGTTGTGGGAAAGTCTGTTGCCTCTTTGGTCTTTCCACTCACCTTTTTCTTGTGAACTTTTTGCATTTCTTGTGTCAAACAAGGCATTAAAAAAAACAAAACACTGACAATAAAAGAAAAGATGACTAAACAGGATTCAAAATTAAGAACTTTCATTTATAAAAATCACCTTTAAAAGCATGATATTATCTTTAAAGATATGGAAATGTAAGCTACTAAGGGGAGAAAACTCATTTGGAACACATATAACTGACAGAGGACTTGTGTCTGGAATATAAAGTACTATAAATGAATAAGAAAAAGACAAAAAAAAACAATAAAAAACAGGCAAGGGACTTGAGCAAGTCATTTAGAGAAGAGGATGGCCAATGGCCAAAAATACATGAAAAAGTGATTAATTTCATTGCAATGAGGGCAGTGGAAATTGCAACCACAATGAGATGCCAGTGGATGTCTCTGATGAGGAAGATCAAGTGCCTTCAGGTCAAGAGAAATTTACTCTTTATTGTATACTTTTTTGCATTAAGTATATTTTACATCACCCTTTTATTTCTTCAGGTTTAAAGAAGGAAATAAAATTACACTGAAATTTGAAGACGGGAATAGAGCAAGAAAACAAGGAAGCAAAGAATAGACGTAATAAGACAAACCCTATTTCCTTGCTGTGGAACAGTGACAAGCACGAGCTGATTTATCTTCTTGAGCTCTGACAACCACACAAAGAGAAGCTAATGGCTGACAGATCAATTGACCGGGTAATCCAACAGGTAATTCAGGCTCCCAGACCACTTTTCCTTTTCCAAAAGAAGACTGATTTAGTGGGAAAATCTGGTTTCCCTTAGCTCTCTGAGGGTCCTGTTGCCTGGGATGATACCTCACTGACTTAAAATAAACCACTCTGAAATACACGTATGTTTTAACTCTAGTATTTATGGAGGGGCTAAATTTTTCTATCTTGATGGACCATTCATTTACCGAAAATTGACTGTTTGCCTTGTGCCAGGTATGGAGGGGTGAACAAAGCAAATTCTCTGCCCTCTTGAAGCTAACCTCCTAGAAGGAGAAACACAAAATAAACAAGTATCCATAATAACAACGGAAATAATGCAGGCTACGAAGAGAATGCAAATAGAGTTAGAAACAACTGAGAGGGGTCCTGCAAGACCTCTTTAAGGAGCTGAGATTTCAGCAGACAGTGGAAGGCAATGTAGGGCAGGAATCATACATCTTCATAAAGGGAACAGCGACTGCAACCGGCCTGAGGTGGTCTGCGTACTGATGGGCTCCATGCGGTGGTGGTTGTTTCGTAGGATTCGATGCTGTTTTGCTTGCTGCTTCCTTTAAAGAGGTCAAGTTACAAGTAGGTTTCATGTCTGTCATTTGTGTGATGCATTCCTCTAGACAAGCCTCTGTTGAAAGCGGATGTCATCAGCAAACTGCTATGAAAGAACACACTGTCTGCCCTGGTGTCATAGTCATATCATTCATATCCTGGAATGGCTAACGAGGTGTCTTCTCATATAAATCTAGTGTCTAGGATTGTCGGACTAATTGTGTAATGTCTCCAAAGTAAAGAAGTCATCACTAATCACTATCACAAACCAAGGGTCTTCAGCTCCTTCCCATCTCTCCTCTGCGTGTTCAGAGGATGTATCTTGAAGCTTCAAGACCCCATCCAGGATCATCTGCTGCTCCTATTCCCACAGGGTTCCTTTGGGTTCTGACCTACACTCTTGCTTCTTCCATACAAAAGCCCTATTTTCTTTTCTTTCACAATGAAAGGTTGGCTCATTAAAATCTGGAGCTCAAATATTTAGCAACCAAAAAACTGGTTCCCCTTTCCTTCAGGGCAGGGAGGGCTTGCTCTTCCAACTCTGCCAGCAAGTGACGAGACAGTTGCTTTCCATCCTGGAGGTGGGAAGTGTCCCCCGCTCCCAGAGCAGATTGTGTACCACTAATGGGACAATGGAAAGGGAGGAGAAATAGTTGTCAACATGTAAAAGCAGGTGGAATGATCAGTTCCTGCTACCTGTTCTTCTGCTCATAATCTGTGTCTCCAGGATCCTGAGGACAGAATTCCTTTCACTAGGGAGACACACCACCTACTGAGGGGGGGAGGGGCTCCCTGACTCCCTTGGGCGTGTGCACTAGCCTGGGCCCTAGGTGAATTGCTCACCCTCTTTGTACTTTGTTTCCCAGGGTGTGATTTCCTCATTATTCTGTCACTTGTTCACCTCTGGGCCATCCCATGTGCATCGTGAGGTTCCAATATCACCACACAGGTGTTAACTGAGAATGTGGGAAAATCTTTGCCTCCCAAGCTCCCTGACCCACCCATCTCTCGTAGCTGCTCTGTCTTCCTTCAACTCATATTTGACTTTCTTGCTATAATTCCTGGGGAGTTCAACATCAGATCCACCTTCTCAGAAAACCCTTCCCATTCCCCCCCCACAAGCCAAATGAGCCCATCTACATGGGCTTTGAACTATGCCCATGTGGAGACAGGATTCCCATCATCGTCCCTAAGAGAAGTAACCAGGTTATTTCTAGCCTGAACCACCTTGGTGTTCCCTCTTCCATTTCTTCTCCATATTTTGTTGAAGGGTTAGGACTTAACTGGGAGACTTTCAGTAATGACCATTTTCCTCTTGCCATACTGTCCTCAGGCTTCCCCAGTAGCTCAGCAGTAAAGAATTCGCTACAGTCCATGGGGCCACAAAGAGTCAGATATGACTGACTGAACTGAACTGAAAGAATTCGCCTGCAATGCAGGAGATGCAAGAGACACAGGTTCAGTCCCTAGGTTGGGAAGATCCCCTGAAGGAGGGCATGGTAACCCAGTCCAGTCCTCTTGCTTGAGAAATCCCATGGGCAGAGGAACCTGGCGGGCTACAGTCCATAGGGTCACAAAGCGTCAGGCGCGACTGAAGCAACTAAGCATGCATGCACGTACAGTCCTCATATTTATACCTCAGTTGGTCCCCTTCTTGCAGCTCCAGGCACCTTACTATGGCAACAGGATTTAGCCAGAACCCTGTTGTACTAAACAGCAGTGGTGATTAACTGCTACTCTTCCTGGAGCTTGGTCTAAGCCACTTGTCTCCTTAATCCAGTAGCTTACCTTTGCTTTGCTTATCCTCAAGCACAGATGGCTGGTAACCAAGGTTCCTCATCAGACCTAATGGCATCATTAACTGCTACTCTTCTGGAGCTTGGTCTAAGCCACTTGTCTCCTTAATCCAGTAGCTTACCTTTGCTTTGCTTATCCTCAAGCACAGATGGCTGGTAACCAAGGTTCCTCATCAGACCTAATGGCATCTCTCCTGGTGGCATTAGGCAAAGAGTAAAAGCATCACACTGAATCCCTTGCTACTTCTACTCAGGGGAAGGTGTTCCTACCTGTTGTACATGGTAAGAGGAGAGCAGCAATGGAAAGGACAACCCTCCTTCCTGAAGGCAGAAGAATATGCGATGTCCTATGAAGTTCCTGATCCAGTGTGACTAGGGTAGTGAGTCTCAAGAAAGAATATGCATTAGAACTTTTTGGTGGTGGTGGTTTAGTTGCTAAGTTGTGTCCGACTTTTTGTGACCCCATGGACTATAGCCCTGGACTATAGCCCGCCAGGCTTCTCTGTCCATGGGATTGCCCAGGCAAGAATATTAGTGTGGGTTGACATTTCTTTCTCCAGGGGATCTTACCAACCCAGAGATCAAACCCATGTTTCCTGATTGACAGGCAGACTCTGTACCACTGAGCCACCTGGGAAGCCAGAACTCTTTGGAATCCGATAAAAATACAGATTTCAGGGATCCACTGACAGATTATGAAGCTCAAGCACAGAGATTAAATAATTGCCCCACACTTTACAGTGACTGTGGTTTTCATTTTGTCTGCCTTCTGTCTGATGTGAAGACATGACTCATTGGAAAAGACCCTGAAGCTGGGAAAGATTGAAGGCAGGAAGAGAAGGGGAGGACAGAAGATGAGGTGGTTGGATGGCATCACCAACTTGAAGGACATGAGTTTGAGCAAGTTCTGGGAGTTGGTGATGGACAGGGAAGCCTAGCAGGCTGCAGTCCTGGTTGCAAAGACTTGGACATGACTGAGCAATTGAACTGAACTGAAACTTTACAGTAAGTTAACAGTATAATAATACTATCTCATCATCAACTCAATGGACATGGGTTTGCGTGGACTCCAGGAGTTGGTGATGGACAGGGAGGCCTGGCATGCTGTGGTTCATGGGGTCGCAAAGAGTCAGACAGTACTAACCGACTGGACTGAACTGAATACTATCTCTATTTAATTCTCTTAATTGTATTTATTTTATATTCTAAATTTGATATTTTTATTATCTGAAGTTTTTAAGAGACCAGATCTGCTGTTGGTTGATTCTTCTGACTATGGCTCATGGAGATTTTTGTAAATTATGAGTTCATACTGTGTGGGCTACATCTGTGGGTGTCCTATAAGGCTTTAAGTTGGGGTAGGAGGAATCTCTCCAAAACGGTTTTAGTTTTACTTCTTTCCAGATGTCTCAGAGATGTTTCCTACCAACGATCACTTTTTATTAATTTCTTGATTGGAGTCTCCTGGGATAAATTTGAATCTGGACCTTATATGTAGAAACCCCAGGGATGCAAATTCCCCAAGGACACGATTTTCCATTCAGAGGAGAGTTGAGAGAGATTTAAGCTTGTTGGTAGGCTTCCCTTGTGACTGAGCTGGTAAAGAATCCTCCTGTAATGTGGGATACCCAGCTTCGATCTCTGGGTTGGAAAGATGCCCTGGAGAAGGGAATGGTTATCAGCTCCAGTATTCTGGCCTGAAGAATTCCATGGACTATACAGTCCAAGAGTCAGACACGACTAAACAACTTTCACTTTCACTTTTAAGCTTGTTGATCACTTTTCTTTGGTGATAAGTACACTTTCTAGTTCAGTTTGTATTAGGGTTCTCCAGAGAAGCAGAACCAACAGAATGGGTATATATGCAGAGAGAGATTTATTTTAAGATGTTGGTTCATGTGATTATAGAAACTTGGGAAGCCCCGAATCTGCAGGGCAGGCTGGCAGACCCAGGAACCCAGGGACAGGTTGCAGTTCAAGTCCAAAGGTGACCTGCTGGTAGAATTCCTTCTAGCTTACAGAGATCAATCTTTGTCCTTAAATTAAGGTCATCAACTGATTGGACAAGGCTCACTCATATTATTCTTTGTTCAATATCCACTGCTTTAAATGTTGATCTCATTCAAAAAGCATCTTCACAGACACATCCAGAATCATATTTGACTGCGTATCTTGGCACTGTGACCCAGCCAAGCTGACACATAAAATTAACCATCAAATCATTTCAGTAAGTGTGGAATATCTGGGATCCTGACTTTATGCAAGGGTCTCACTTCTAACTTCCTGTCTCACACAGGCCCCAAAACTTCATCTCTTACCCCGCAGAGAATTAGTCTATTTTTAGGCCCAGGTTTCTGAGTTCCATTTATGATGACCTAATTCTCAAAACTTGAATTTTCATCTGGAAGCCTATTATTGCTCTCATTAACTTACTCTTCTCACTTGATGTTCTTGAGAAAATCAGCTCTTTAATGATGTGTAGGGATTGTGGTAGTGTATTCCCTTGGCCCACAGATCTCAGACCGAGTGATTTGGTAATGGATTTTAGCACCTGCAATTCACACAGTTTTCACTTGATATACTAAAAGAAATTCAAGTTAAAATGTTGTCAGCTCAGAGAACAATATGATCTGAGCCCACTTGATTTGGGTATCATGTGAGCTCTAGCTTTACGAAACCATGACCACAGATTAATCCAGAACTCACTGTAGAGTGTGTATACCATAGTCATTTTAAATGACCCAATGGGTAAATCTTGTATTAGTGCTACTGATGCTAATAAAGCCACTATTTATGAAGCATGTACTGTTGGGCATTGTGCTAGGCACTGTGCTTAGCATTTTTATAAAAGTTATTTCCTTTGAAACTCATGGATCCAGGAGCTCCAAGGAACCAGCATCTGTTAGAAACAGGTACTGCTGTTATCACCTTACAGATGGAAAATAACCAAAGCTTGGAGAGGTTGCCTTAATAGTGAGCCTTATATTGCAATATTGCTATGTAACAAACAATTCCACAATCTCAGTGGATTTCAACAACAAGCATGGGTTATTATAGTTATGTTTTCTGTTTAGTAAACTATACTTTCAACCTACAGTGTGAAATCAGTTCTCATTAGTTAACCCCTTTGAAACCTCAGGTGTCTTAATTCCAGTTCCCTAGAAGCAGAGCCTGAGATGGGGATTCTTGCATAAGTTACTTATTGGGGGAAAGCCCTCGAGAAAAGGAGAGTGAAGGAAGAAGGAGGAGAACTAATCTGAGATGGGGCTCAGCTGGAGTTCACTCTAATCTGATCCTCTGATCTTTGATCTGGAAAGTGAATTGAAACACAGAATTTGCCCCACCTGGCAATAAGGGGGCTAGGGTTTTGTAACTCTCTGTTGGTCAGCCAATGGCTGTAAACCGCCCAAGAGTTGTGATGGTGGGGATCTATAACTTCCACTGGACTGCAGAACCCTATTAAAATGATCTGTAACAGCCACACTGTATCCAAGATAAAGTCAACATGCTTCCACTGTGCCAGGAGAACATCAGAACATCTGCAATCTGTGGCTGTGAAACACGGAAGCCCTCTAGAGAGTTGGGAGAACATTAGAAATAAAAAGTTGTGTCTGAGATAACTTGAGTGAAGCCTTGCCTGAAGGTGGAGGAAATTTTACACCAAATTGTTTCTTTCTGAAGATCTGAAATGTTTTAATAAAGTGTATTACCATGATAAATCCCTTTTTCCTATTACACAATCAAAAGCCATGTGCTACATGCTATTTCTGTGATTTCTGCATCCACCTCTATCTCTCAACTCCTTGTAAGAAAACCTTAGTTCTCTAACAATAAAAGATAAGAAAGAGAAATTAAGAAAACAATCTCATTCACCATCACATCAAAACAAATAAAATACCCAAGAATAAACCTACCTAAGGAGGAAAAAGACCTGTATTCCAAACTATAAGATGCTGATGAGAGAAACTGAAGAAGACACAGACAGATGGCAAGGCATACTGTGTTCTTGGATTCAAAGAACCAATATTGCCCAAATGACTCGCCTGCCCCAAGCTATCTACAGATTCAATGCAATCCCTATCAAATTACCAATGATACGTTTCACAGAAGTAGAACAAACATTTTTAAAAATTTGTATGGAAACATGAAAGACTTCAAACAGCCAAAGCAATCTTAAGAAAGAAAAAGGAAGTTGGAGGAATCAGGCTCCCTGACTCCAGACTATACTACAAAGTTATAGTAATTAAAACTGTATGGTACTGACACAAACATAGAAATATAGATCAGAACAGGATAGAAAGTCCAGAAGCAAACCCGCAGACCTGAGATCAATTAATCTAAAACAAAGGAGGCAAGACTATACAATGGAGAAATGACAGTCTCTTCAATAAGTGGTGTGGTGAAAACTGGATAGCTACATGAAAAAAAAATGAAATTAGAGCATTCTTTAACATCATACCAAAAATAAACTCAAAATGGACTAAAGACCTAAATGTAAGATCAGATACTATAAAACTCCTAGAGGAAAAGACAGGCATGACACTCTTTGACATAAATTACAGCAATATCATTTTGGATCTGTCTCCTAGACTAATGTAAATAAAGACAAAGTCAACAAATGTGACCTAATTAAGCTTAAACACTTTTGCACAGCAAAGGAAACTGTAAACAAAATGAAAAGACAATCCACAGAATGGGAAAAAATATTTGCAAATGATGCAACTGACAAGGGATTAATCTGTAAGATATATAAATAGTTCACATTAAAAAAAAACAATTCAAATCAAATCAAACAAATATAAAAATGGGCAGAAGATCTAAGTAGACATTTCTCCAAAGAAGACACACAGATGGTCAACAGGCACATGAAAAGATGTTCATCACTGCTAATTTTTAGAGAAATGCAAGACTGAGGGCAGAGGATGAGATGGTTGGATGGCATCATCGACTCAATGGACATGGGTTTGGGTGGACTTCGGGAGTTGGTGATGGACAGGGAGGCATCACTGTGTGCTGCAGTTCATGGGGTTGCAAAGAGTCGGACACAACTGAGTGACTGAAGTGAACTGAACATCAAAACTGCAATGAGATCTCACCTCACACTAATCTGAATGGCCATCATCAAAAAGTCTACAAACAATGCTGTAGAGGGTGTGGAGAAAAG
Source organism: Madoqua kirkii (assembly GCA_006408675.1). NCBI lineage: Eukaryota > Metazoa > Chordata > Mammalia > Artiodactyla > Bovidae > Madoqua > Madoqua kirkii. Next base: position 6,649 of record SJYC01103901.1, on the reverse strand, counting down.
GGAGCCCTCTTGCACTGCTGGGAATGTAAACTGATGCAGCCACTATGGAGAACAGACATGGAGGTTCCTTTAAAAACTAAAAATAGAACTACGAAATGATCTAGAAATTCTACTCCTGGGCATATATCTGGAAAAAGAAAATAAATCAAAAAGATACACACATCCCAATTTTTACTGCAGCACTATTTACCATAGCCGAGACATGGAAGCAATCTATATGTCCATCAACTGATGAATGGATGAAGTAGATGGTGTATACACACACAATGGAATACTTCTCAGCCATAAAGAATAATGAAATAATACCATTTGCAGCCACATGAGTGGACCTAGAGATGATCAGACTAAGTGAAGTTAGCCAGATACAGAAAGATAAGTTTCATACTCTATAACTTATATGCGGAATCTAAAAAGTGGTACAAATGAACTTACTTCTGAAACAAAAAGAGGCTCACAGACATAGAAAACAAACTTATGGTTACCAAAGGGGAAAGATGAGGGGAGGGATAAATTAGGAGGTGGAGAATAACATATATAAACTACTATACATAAAACAGACAACTAACAAGGACTGTATATATGACAAGTATAGCATAGCGAACTATATTCAATATTTTGTAATAACCTATAAAGGGAGAGAATCTGAAGGATAATTGTGTGTGTGTGTGTGTGTGTGTGTGTGTGTGTGTGTTCAGTAGTGTCTGCCTCTCTGAAACCCCGTGGACTGTAGCCCCCAAGGTTCCTCTGTCCATGGAATTCTCCAGACAAGAATACTGGAGTGGATAGCCATTTCCTTTTCCAGGGAATCTTCCTGACATAGGAATCGAAGCCAGGTCTCCTACATTGCAGGCAAATTCTTTACTGTCTGAGCCACAAGGGAAGCCATATATATACACATATATATATATTATATAATATATATATACACATACATATATATATTCACACACACATGTACATATATATATATATGAACCACTGTGCTATACATTTGAAACTACCATGATATTATAAATTAACTATACTTCAATTAAAAATTTAAAAAAGAACAGCACTCAGATTCCAGCAGTGCAAAGAATTCTTGAATTATTCCTTCTATCACACCAAATTAGCTCCACAGACAAAGGAAGGAGGCTACCTATCATTTGGGAGTTGTTGGCTGTGAATCCAAGAGATCTGATGACACACTGTTTAAATAAAATCAGTTGGAATCCACAAACTGGTGTGAGTTAGGTGGAGTTGAAGGTATCTGGATTAATTTAAAACAAAACAGAAAAACCTTAGTTCTGACCCACATGGTGGCATTCTTGGGTTGCTATGTAACTTGCTTGATCATTCTCATACTTCCAATCTCTTCTCGCTTCCAGCCCAATCATGAAATACGAACACCATCACATCTTTAATAAAATCCTCCTGCTGAATATCTAAATCCCCTATCTGGCCTTTCTCGCTGCCTATGGCTTGACCTAAGCTGCTCTTCTGTACTCTCCTTCCCTTTGAATCCCATCCCTTCCTCTTCTGCTTCACTGGTTCCTGATCACACTCACTGGTGTCTTCTCAGCCCCACTTACAGCAGGCAGGAAGCCAGGGTATCTATAAGCAGGCCAATAAGCCCCAGGAGATACTGCTGCCCCCAGGTGAGAGGTCCTATTTGTTGGGAGGGGACAGAAGGGTTACCCTGAAATGTGAGACAATACAGGGAAAGGGAAGAGGCAGTCCTTAAGGCAAACACGCTAGGCGACTCTTGAGGGTATGGAAAGGTGTGGGCTTTGGGAGATGAGCTCAGAGCCCGGCTAGGCTGGAGGCAGAGCAGAGCTGAATCCTAAGTGTTTCAACACTGCAGAGCCGGGCCAGGCAGGGAGACAAGCAGCAAGATAAATTCCCCTCAAGGGCCTGGAAGCAGGCAGCGCCCAGTCCAGTCCAGTCAGGCCAGTTCTGCCAGCTGTGCACACGAGGCGCATGCGCCTCACGCTGACAGGAAGCTGCTCACTCTCCAAGTTGGAGCAGCATTCTTGATCTGGGCAGCCAAAGGCTGCCAGGTGTGTGCTGTCTCCCAGGGTAAGGTAGGGTCCTCAAACCCTCCTGGCTGGTGACTCCAGCCTGAGCTCCAGGCCATTGAGCCTGAGGACACAGCTCTAACAGTCTTTCCCTTCTCTAAGTTATTATTAATAGTTTTCATTTCTTGGGAATAACATTCCTTAGTTCATAGATGGGATGTCTAACTGAGAAACCATATATGCTGCATGCCTAGCACAACACTTAGCGCACAGTGGGTGCTCAGTTAGAGTTTAATCTTTTCGCATCTCTGTCACATTTTCTTCCACAAGAAGCACTTCTCCCCTTCTTCGGGGAGTGAACTTCTGTACTAGTTAACGCCTCCCCAGGACCTCCTGGGCTGCCCCCACACCAACGATATTTTCTTAGCACCCACCCTACATGCCTGGTCTTATCACAAAATAACAAGTAGCACTGATTACAATAATTTCTTAACTGTAGCTTACATCTGCACCTTCCCCCTATCCTGTGTTGTTATGCTGTTTATCAGTGATGCAGAAATACTTCTGACGTGATTTTTTGAAATATTTATTTATTAATTTATTTTTGGTTGTGTGGGGTCTCAGTTGCCATGCCGAATCTTGTGTTGCAGCAAATAGATTCTCTAGCTATGGTGCATAAGCTCTAGCTGTGGTCCACGGGCTTAGTTGTTCCACCACAAGTGGGATCCCACTTCCTCGACCAGGGATTGAACATGTGTCCCCTGCACTGCAAGGCAGACTCAATCATTGACCACCATGGAAACCCATTCTTGTCCAATTTGACTCCCTCAACTGTTAGAACTGATTCTTGGGCTGAACTAAACCAGCCCATCGTGATGTCTTGAGTTTGGAGAGTGGTTAATAACATTATTTTCTCAACAAAAGGAAAAGCTTTGCACCCTCCTCTGAATTTTTGCAAACTGGAAATTTCAGACTGTGCTGGCTGAATCAGATTTGAAAAGTTTTTCTCTTTTATCTCAAGCCCAACTGTCAGAGCACAGTGAAAGGTTCAGCAGACACGGTTTGTTTTCCCTAAAGAAAGTGTGTCTTACGAGATGTTTGCCTGTTGGGAAGAAAAGTCGTGAACGCCCAAGAGTTAAACCCTGCCAGTGTGGCCACAGCTCCACGCCATGTGGCGTCTTCTTCTGTCCTTGAACAGTTGATAAGATGAGTGGTGGGGGAAGAAAGGAAGATAACACAGTCCTATTTTAAAAGTAAGCCTTGCTTTGGCCGTGAGAACTGAAAACTATGAAGATCAGAGCAAGTCCATATTCCGAGTCTTCAATGGATCATGTCCTTTGAACATGAAAGCCCCAACCTGGGCTCCCCAAGGCGTGGAATCACTTAAGCGATGGTCACCCTAGACCCAAGTCCAGCTGTGAATAACGTCAAAGATTTCAAGGCTCAGATCTCTATGAGAATGGGACATTTGACTACACGGTGTATTTCCAAAAATACGAGGAGGACTGGAAGTAGGAGGAGACCCAGTGGCTTGGTTTTCCTCCTTTGCCACCCAGGGCTCTGTCCCCTCCTTGTTGTCCACTGTAGGACTATCTGTGCAATGTCACTCCAATTAAAAAAAAAAAAAGGCCCCAGCCGTTAGATCTTTTGCCTCTACTTCTCAATTATTTTTTTAAAGAATGTGCCTTGGAAACAAGAGTTTTAGCAATATTTATGCATGGACTCATCTGCCTTTTGCCTCATTTCCTCACCTCTGGATGAAATAGGTTTAGGGTACAATTCACAGAAGAATGAGATCCATTTGCCCTCTCACATTCTGCAGGCTTCTAGATTCCATGACTGGAGCTACTCCCTGGTGGCTCAGACAGTGAAGAATCTGCCCGCAATGCAGGAGACCTAGGTTTGATTCCTGGGCCAGGAAGATCCCCTAGAGAAAGGAATGGCTACCCACCCCAGTATTACTGCTTGGAGAATCCCATGGACAGAGGAGCCTGGCGGACTATAGTCCATGGGGTCGCCAAAGGTCAAACATAACTGAGCAACCAATACTTTTTTTTTTCACCATCACCTCCAGACTCAGAGACCAGTCCTTTCCAGATCCTAAGATATTTAAACGGGTTCTAGGCCAGGTGTTCTGCTCAACCTACATGAGACGTATCCTGGCCTTATGCTCCATTCCTTATCCTGGAGGCATCCCTTTGAGTTTTGGGTTTTCTTCTTTTTTTTTTCTTTTCAACCAGGCTGATTTTTTTATACTCTACTTTTGGCTTTGGTTTTCTTTCTTCCCCACCCTGCCTTAGTTTCTTGGGAACTTTCTTGTTCTTACTCATCCTGTGCCACCTTTGTGACACCCTCCTCTCTTCCCACATTTCTCCCATTCAATCTCCTTCCTGTCAAGACACTTGCTACTCATTCATTCTCTGCCTGGATATCCCATCCTTCTACCTCCTCTCTGAGCTATAGGCTGCATGCTTTGGGGCCTTTCTAGCTCTCTGCCAGCCTTGTGATATATTTCCAGTGCCTATAGTGTCTCACTAGTCTGTCCTTCCAGACCCTGGGATCCAGCGGGATAAAAGGCTATGACTGAGCCTCAGTGATCAGCCATAGCTTGTTGTTCTGGATCAGGAACTATAACTATGGGTCTGGAACTCTAGTCATGTTTTGACAAATTACAGTTCTGTGTTTACTGAAAATACAATAGTTATGGAAGACCTGGGTTTGTATTTTAGCTCCACCTTTCATCTTCCGGGGCCTTCTGGCCAAATCTCTTCCTCTTATTTTCCTTATCTATAAAATGGGACCCCAAAGGCTCTTCCAGCTCTGAAGTGCCTTGATTCCTGTATACTTTCATCTGAGGCAGTTCTGTTTTCAAAGGTGAATGAGCTCCTCATGAGACTCATTAGTTTGGGTGAACAGAACTGATGTCCTATACTTATACTTGGTCTTACCTAAACTTGATTTAAAACTTAACTATCTTCTTTTCCCAATGGGATTTCATTCTGTGTTGCTTTGCTTAGAGTCTCCTCAAATAATTTGACAAGTATTTATTATATATTGGCATGGAGGAAGAATGACTTTGAGAATGAGATGAGACACTTGTACATGAGTGTCTTCCTCCTGAACAGCGATAAAATGACCAAAACTGCATCTGGGGATCACCCTAAAGCAGATGTTTCCACCCTTTACAGATCTTTCCACCCCTGCTGTGCCTCTCTCAGACCTAGGGCAGAGAATTTTAAGAGCCTTGCTAGGGATGCATTTTCTCTCCTAACAGAAGAAAAAAATAAAATCAACCTACACCTTGGGAAAGATCATAAACACCGGTATCTTTAAAAGAGTAACTGAGCTGACCCAATCAACATAAGCTCTTCTCCATACATTCCTGTTCCCATTTTTCATACAAGACATCTGAAGCTCAGAAAGACTGTGTGACTTGTTCAAGTCACTTTCCCAGTGCTTGGCCCCATGTTGTCTCTCTTCCCTTCATTATCTTTTTAAACCTGAGAATGTGTGTCTGCCTGCTCAGCTGCAGCCTGAGCCTTGCTTTGCAGCGATGAGCACAGAACCTCTTCAAACAGTTGCATAGATCATTTTCAGGCAGCTGTGGAGAGGACAGTAACATGCTCCAACAGCTCGGGGTGCAGAGCAGCAAGCAAGGTACGGTATTATATATGGCCATGGAGCCGGAAGCCCTAGATCCAATTCTCCTGCTTGTGTGACAGATGACTTCATAGCTCCAAAAATATTTTCAGTTTCTCATAAGCTCCAGTTGTCTAAAGCTTCCAGAAACATTTATGAGGTAGGGAGAGGGGAGCCAGTGGAGTGCTTATAGCTCCTCTGCTTTCAACAAAATTATAAAATGAGACTTTCAATTTGCTACTTCTCTAAGCAGCTTGACCAGAACATGTAGGTGGGTTGATACGATCTTCCTTTCCTTTCCTCTACTTTTTAACAGGAGAGTGATTCTAGGGAAGAACCAAATGCTGCAATTACTCAGCAAGAAAGAGGGGGACAGCCATGTATCTAATTATTAAGCCTCATATGTGTGCCTGCTTACTTCCTGATGTGTAAACAGCAAAAGGGTCCTGTGTATGGGAACAAAGTTCAGGGAAGCTCACAGACACGCCCATACACCGCTCCTCTCAGGATGACCCTGTGGTTGGCTCCCCACATAAACATGGCAGGGCTGAGCCTTTAAGAGCTGGAGGGGGAGATGGTCCTCCCCATCGTGGGAATCTGTTGATGGGAAAAAAGACTCTCTGCTCTTGGCATGTCAGAGGAGAGACGGTCCCTCAGGAGACCTTCCACAGCCTCCTGGTCATAGTGAGAGAAATCCAGAGACCTGAGAGAGGCGCGCAGAGCACCAGGGTCAGACAGGGCCCTTGGGTGGCTGGTCTTGCTTTTCCTTCACAGGTCTCCAGAACCTCCACACCTGCCAGGCGTCTGAGTAAGGGGGAGCATTCCATGGATGCCTGAGTGCCGAGATCTCAGGCAGGAGGAAAAGGAATGCAGGAACAGACGGGGCAGACTGTGCAGAACACAAACAACACTCAGCTGATCCCCACAGCCCCTATTCTGAGAGAGAGGGAGAGGGAGAGGGAGAGGGAGAGGGAGAGGGAGAGGGAGAGGGAGAGAGAGAGAGAGAGAGAGAG